>MQTX01000111.1:1438178-1551088 GCA_009735665.1 Angiostrongylus cantonensis | reverse complement strand
TTGCCCGCGATAGGGAAAAATGGAGGACTTACTGGCGCCCGCTCGAGTCACTCGACGATCAACGGGACTACAGGTGATACAGGTGATATATGTATATATATGTATATATATGTATACTTACCTGGATACTTGAACGTCCCATCTTCATTGGTTCTGCGGGAAAATTTCCATTCTTCGAAATTCTGTTGCCATAGCCAAAGTGGCTCCCTGGAGTCCAGGCGTACGGCTGGCTAAGCTCAGCCCAAGTCATCAGCACTCCAGACAGTGTCCGGACTTATGGATTAAAAGGAGATTTGCCACCATACGACTGGTTTGATACTACGGCGGTGGTGATTCTGATGCAAATGTATATATATATATTTATATATATATATAATAGGGCGCGTGTGGCGCAGTGGTTGGAGGCGCCACTGCGGCGCGCACGTGAAATGCGCCGATGGCCCACAAAGCCTTCCATCCGTTCGGGGTCAGCAAATTGGTACCAGACTTGTCTGGGAGGATAGCAGCACTGGCTCGATACATCGGCAGGCCACCGCGAGTCATTGTACAGACCAGATGTGCATTCAATCACCTCCAACGATGCCTAATGAAGTCGAATGCATGGCGCATCCCTCAGGTATTGATCAACGCCGAGAGCTTTATCTTTTATCCCTTGTGTTATATAAGCGCAAGGATGCTGAGATGTGGGCAAAACTAGGAACTTCAACTAGATTTCGAACTGGCGCTTACCTTTACCGGCGGTACACGTGCTACCCTAGACACCAAGCGAGGCCTTTGCTTTGACTTTCTTCAAGACTATTTTCCTACTCAAACGGTGCTATCAACAATCATTCGTCAATATGTTATGTAATCTATATGTGCACTATGCTTTATGTATATATTTTACACATCCTGCGTCCTTTTTACACATCTTCTATTCTATATTTTCTCGGATTATCGATTTGAAGAAAACACCTTGTGACCATTGTGTGCTCGAAGACTTGTGTCATATTGGCGACATATCTTTCCAAAGTAAACAAATGCTTATCGCTTTTCTTTGGAATCTCTTAGATCTAATCCTTGAGCGTAATGTACAAAGTGAACACTCTTGAGCAATTGAAAGGCTATAGCTAGCGATGATTATATGACTAATATGAAAACTGGAGAGAATACCAATATTGGAATATTGTCACACTCTATTTTGTCAAGCGATTCTCCCATGTGGGAAGGTCTGTGTAGGTAAATTTGTCGCTTCAAACACCCTTGGATGGCATTCCCTGTACTCGCTTGACGGGCAAAAACAAGTAGTTGATATCGATTGACCCTTAATGGCCTGACTCCACTGACTGTATCTGGTCGAGGCTACTCATCACCAGCAACACTCCTTTTTGCATGACGTTTGACAGTGCTCTCAAGCAAGTACTGCGACCACTTTAGTATGATCGAGAATACTCGACATTATTCTAAACTTCTCGAGTAGGCCAATCTTAGGTGAGTGTCATTTGGGTCATGTCGTTGTTGCAGAGGGTTACGAACGATAGCGTTCTACATAAATGTTATTTCGTATTGAGAATCGTTTTCGTGTTCCATATGTGTTTATTTGGAAAACAAACCAAGAAAACTTGTTAAGCAATAACGATATAAAGACTAAAAGATAGAAAGAGAGAGAGAAAGGGAGAGAAAGAGAAAGAGAGAAAGAGAGTGGACGTAAAAATGAGTGATGATTCCTAAATGAGTCAGAGTTCTTTTTCTTGGATTCGTTCTACTTCACGCGATTTGTTGCGAAGTCACTTGTTCCTGACACTCTTCCTTAATGTTTACCTAATTGTTCTAGGAAGGAACGGAATCGATCTGGCAAGTATTCACAACGATGCAAGTTTGCATTGCTGCTTTTGAGTCAGTATAAGTGATAAAGAATTTTAAAAAATCATCGTAACATCAGTCTTTCCACCAGTTTCGCTCTTAGCCCTTGTTATTTGCCAGTCAGAAACCCTCTTTTAACTACGGATAGTGTAAGTCAAGATTTTAGCAAGTTTTACTTCTCGCCTCCTGTTGTTTTCCTTCTCCTCTCTTTTCTTTATGTCTTTCATTCGCAAGTTCTATCTACCATATGATTTCGTTAAAAGCTTGGAAGCAAGTTGGGGGAACGTACAGTGGGAGACTTCAAAACGGTATGTTCCTTCAAAAAGCTTGCATAACATCCACACCAAGCTGACCGGATGCTTCCACTTGAGTATAGCTCCCGGTTTACCGTATCTTCGTGGCAAAGTCCTGCGAGGTCCACTTATCATTTCTCCACTCATCAACAATTAGAATACTGCTTAACAGAGAGCTTAACGTCTCGCAACAAGTTCTTGTCGGTCTTTGTGTGTGTATAAGAACTTTTTCATAGAGTCGTTTTCAATACATGTATAATGAATCCATAAAGGTTTACAACCGCCGAATTTCCAGAAGTATTTCTGCAGTATGTCCTCATCAGGAGATTTGGTTACGAATTCAGACGAACGTGATCTTGAGGTGCATTCGGCTTACGAAGACGCTTTGGATGAAAGTGACACAGAACTGAAGCTGTTGTGCTTGGCGGCTGCCAAACGTCTCACGAAACAACGGTAGTCGTTACTCATTTCTTTTATTTTTAATCTAATGAATCTTCAGCTTGGATCAGTTGACATGCATGCTAGGATTTTCACTAACACTTTCGCGACCAGTGGCACATATAGGTGTCATAATGGTTCGGCGAAGTGGTTAGTAATGCACTTATGGGTCTTATTTCCTTTACGATGTCTTATTTTAGCGTGTAGAACTATTTTTGACACTTTTCTTTGCAATAAACCGAACGCTTGTAGGGCACAGATGTTATTGGGCGTTGGTTACGAAAGGCTTTATTCTGCGCTTAGAAATATACACAAGGCGAGTTTGCCAACCCTAAATTTGGGCACCATTCGATTAAGATTTCAATTCTATTTGCTACAGTGATTGATAGTTATCGTACAGAGTATGAGGGTATAAAAAGCACTGAAATAGAGATCAACGAGTTACCAAATGCTGACAGTAATGTGTTTGTGTGGTGGACCATGAGCATGTAGTAAATAGCGCCGCGGCTATCATCCATACCTACAGAGCGATAGAGCAAAGCCTTTCCAACAATCCATTCATATTCTCAACCCACGAATTCCTCTAGTAATCGAAAGATTACTAGGTGTTTTCAAAAAATCAACAAGTCCATAAAAGCTGTTGCGGACTGGCATCGTCCAGTCCGCAACAGGTTTGAGATTAAGCGTTGTCACAAGAGTGCTAATTAGAATGAGATCCAGATGTCTCCGTTTATTGACAAGCTTGCACTAAACCGTTACGAATATTTATTCTGGCTAGACGTCTCGAAGGTTCCATCTTCTTCATTTCATAACAGCAGTAATTCCAGTAGACTGTTCATAGTAGTTGTTTCTTCTTATGATGCAAGTCCCGTTCGTCGTCGCTCTAAACCGAATCAGATAGAGTGGAGCACAACACGAATGAAGTAGCGTCAACCAGTACTATCCTGGTAAACAAAGCCTCTCTTGTCACACTGATAGTCTCGTCAGGTCACGAGCCGGTACTTGGTCCATCGGCAACCAGAATTATTTGCGTCTTTGATGACGGTCCATCCTGCAGCATTCGCATTAGTATTGGCTATTATATAGCAGAAAGATAATTACAATTGCACTTAGGTACCATTTAGATGTCGCGGACAGGAAAACTTCCTGATACATAGTGTGCGATTATCTTAAAAAAGATAAAACTCTGGCGTTGATCAATCCCTAAGGAATGCTCCATGCATTCAATTTATTTAAGCATCGTTAGTGGTGTTTAAATGTATATTTGGCCCACAGACGCACTCGGAGTAGCTCATCAATGCATCGAACCTGTGCTGGTATCCTCCCAGACAAGTCCAGTCCTCCCAGTCTAATACCATTTTGCCGACCCGGGAGGCATGGAAGGCTTGGTGAGCCTGAGGCGCGAGGTCGAACCCATGTATTTTGCAGGGCACCTCCAACCGTTGCGCCACATGCGCCCGCTGAGGTGACTGGTGCCATTAAACTAGCAAGTGGTTTTTTTAATGTTATTCAAGGTGAAATTCAGACGTTTCAACGATAACTCCCAAGGTCAGATAGGCAGGCAGAAATGCGAGTAGAAAGGCGCAGGTTCCTGTTAGTTTTTTCTGCTTTCTCTTCAGTTTTACAGCAAAGCAAAAACACGCGTTTGTGATGGAGAACTGGAATGATTACAGTTTGGTTGACAAATCAGGTAGCCTCATCGTCTTGAGACAGAGGATTCTGGATAGTGAAGAGCCGGTATTGGACGGATCTGCGACATGAATGAAGTGATTTAAGTTAATCATGGAAGGTGCTCATCTCTCAGGGATTGATCAACGCCGAAAGCTTTCTCCTTTATCCTTTTACTTACTATTTTGCCTCTATTCTTAGCTGTTCCCCAGTTTCTCGGTGAAACAAGTTCCATGTTTCCCAGCACATCATTCCCGTTTGATTCGTCTGTGTGATTCGAAATGTTTTCTCCGATCTTACGACCGAAACCCAATACAAGGTTGAGAGGAAACCCTAAAAATTGGTGTCTACTCTCAGCTTTTCTAACGGTTTCTGTTTGAGGCTGTTTCTTCTCAGTTCAACATCGAGCTACATTTTCTGTCCATCATTTGGTAGCTTACCACTTACAAGCCATTGTAGGTCTTTGAAAATATTTTAATGTCCAGTTCGTTTAGGTGTTTCCCTTCCAAAAAGCATTTGGTTGAACTCTCAGGTGGGCTATGGTCAAAATTGGCAGTTTTTTTTTTCAACCACGGTTATCACTTCCTTCAAAATATGATAACACAGCTACAATGTGTAGCAGCATCGAACAAATACTTTTTTGTGTAACAAAAATATCATCACCACCTTGCGTCCATCTTCACTCTTTGCCAAAAATCCTCTCAAACTGAATGGCGCACCTTCAACGAGAAGTGGACGGATAAATCAGATCTCAGTGGAACTGACTACTAATGAAGCGTAGTAAGTCATGCGATCCAAGACAGAAGTACTTCAGGAAATCACAGACTTTTGTATTCAGAAATTGATAAGAAGTACAACCAAAGAAACGACTGGAGGTGAACGTAGAGAACTTCTCTCAGTTCTATTAGGTTGCTCAGGAATAAATACGCGTTTAAAAATAGCTATTGCTTTGATGTGTTATTTATTTTTTACTAATTTAATATTATTTGTACCTGCAATATTATACTTACTTACTTGATACTTGAACGGCCCGTCCTCACTAGTTGTGCAAGCTCCAGCATAGTCAACATTTTTCAGAGATTTGCTGGCTAAGCCATTGCGGTTCCCTGAAATCCCGAGGACAGCCTGACCAAAGTCTGCCCCAAGTCGTCACAACGACAGGCAGTCTTAGCACTTGCGGACCAGAGGGAGATTTACCACTATGCGGTTTTGATACGAAGACCGTGGTGGATCCTGGTGTTGGTTTACTCTTAGTTAGGCTTCCTGATGGAAACGGCAGACTCCTTCTCGGCTTGGAAGACCCTGCTGAGGGGACAAATCGCCCCGCTGTACATCGCAGTCCGACATCCAGGAACACCTCCCAGCTACGATGAGGCGGTAAACTGTCGGGATGGCTATATTACATCTTATTAGAAAGATGACTTTATGCTTTTCCTCATCGCCTTTATCTTTTACCAAAAGTAAAATTCTTTTTTTTCACCAATTTTGAACTTTGAAATTTTAGATGTCAAAAGAATTTTCGTCAAATTTTCTTTTATGAGTTGAAACTTGGTCGTGTTGCAGCAGAGACGGCTCGAAATGTTGATGAAGTTTGGGATCAAGGTAGTGTTGATGAGCCAACAGTGCGAACACGGTTCTGGAAATTCCGATGTGGTGATTTGTCGGAGATAAAGAAGGCCGTGGTCGTCCCAGCGAACTTGACAACGACGAATTGAAAGCGCTAGTGGAAACAAACACGCGAACAACTGTTCGAGGGCTTGCATGAATCGCATACGAAAGACAAAAAAAAGACTCGACAAGTGCGTGTCTCACGAATTAAACGATAATCAAAAAATTTACGATTATGAAATTCCGTCGACTGTTATTCTAGCAACCTTGATTCTGTACGACAATCGGCGACGTTCAGCTCAACAGTTCGATTGCAGTCGTGCTCCACAGCACTTCCCAAAGCCGAAATTGTGCAAAAAGGCTGTGATGACTGTTTAGTGGTCTGCAGTAGGGCTGATTCATCACAGCTTTTTGAATCCGGGCGAATGAATTACGTCAGTGAAATATTGCCAACAAATCGACAAAATGCACTGTTGACTACAACAGAAACGACCGGCATTAACCAACAGAAAAGGACCAATCCTTCGCCACGACAACGCCCTGCCTGACGTTGCGGAACCAGCGGTGCAGAAGTTGGACAAATTGGGCGACGAAACTTTGCTTCATCTACCATATTCAGCAGACCTTTTGCTTAGTGACCACCATTTATTCAAGCACCTTGACAATTTTCTTCTCGAGAAATGCTTCACCCACCACAATGACGCGAAGAATTCCTTCAACGAATTCATCACTTCCGGAACTCCAGAATTTGATGCAAATGGAATAATTAAACTTGTTTCTCGTTGAAAAAAAAGGTGTAGATTTAAATGGCTTTTATATTGATCAATAAAGTTTGTTTGAAGCAAGTAATGACACTTTAAACAATATAGTTAAAAACGCTCACTTATTTTTGAGGAACCCAACATCATAGGGGCATGTAGTGCTGTGTGATGAAGCTGTATCCACCGACAGGCAATAACTGGTTTAACCTTCATACTTAATCGAGTCACGTACTGTATACCTCCGAGATCATGAAGCGTAGAGATACGAAATGCAACAGGTTGTCATCTATATCAAGGTCGTACTTTAAAAAGTCCGATTTTGTCGAAAATCCGGAAGGCTAGCCAACACCGGTTCACCTCTCCATCGTCACCTTCGAATTAGTCGTTGATTTTAAAGACGATGTAGTTCAAATGTGATTCGATTTTAAATATAGGATAGAAAATTTAGAACAAGAAAAAGCAGAGGGTTATGTTTCTGTCACACCACCATTTTCTGGGCTAAGACCAATTATATTCTTGATGAGCAAACACGTCAAGTTACTTAACTCTTCATCGACTGAAAAGTTGACATTTCGGCAGATTTCGGCTTCTTAAGAACCTGGAGTCAGGGAACATCCTAACTAAGGTTGCATTCACATTGAAAGCTAACCAGCTTCTTCGCATACTCACCGCTTTTTTGAGTTTTCTTCCACTGAGTAAGTCACATGGAGATCAAAAGCACAGAGTTCATATGGAAATGTGCCTCTGTCACATCAATATAACAGCCTTAAATACTGTTTCAGTACTATTGAGTTGAAAGCGTCGAAACGTTAAATGAATAAAGATCTTAAATGATCTTCGTGTTAGTTTATCAGAAAAAAGAATGCTGTTGAACTGTTTTATTCCGTTTGGTTATGGAAGTTTTGGTTGGGTGGGTCGCAGACAATCTTACCACTCCGGGCTGTGAAGAAGGCGAAATCCGCTCAAACATCTGCTTATCCGTCAATAAAGATTAAAGTAGTACCTCATGTTTGCCCATCAGGAATATAGTGTATTAGGCAACCAAAGCCGAGATTGATAGGTCGGTCTGGGAATTATGAACAAACAATATCTCGAAAATTGTTTGCAGGCCTCGCCCGCATTCTATCGTACTTCCGTCGTTGTTGTGTTCTCCTTCCTCGACAGACAAGCACAAGAGGTCGAGTAGCAGCGACAATTCAAGCATTGAAAAGCTGGCCGACGGTGAAATCTTTTTTTTTCACCAATTTCTCTTATTACGTCTTCATATAACATTATAATCAACTATTTTATAGTGTGGAGTAGAAAGAGAAACGCAGCGGTTCTTGAAGAGGAATTCTTCTGTCCACATGAGAAACTATTAGAAAAAGGATAAAGCTCTCAGCGTTGATCAATCTCTTAGGGACGCGCCATGCATTCGACTTCATTAAGCATTGTTGGAGGTGACTAAATGCATATCTGGTCTTCACAATGACATGTGGCGGCCTGCCGATCTATCGAGCCAGTACCTGCTATCCTCTCAAACAAGTATGGTACCAATTTGCTGGCCAAGGAGAGAAAGAAGGCTTAGTGGGCCAGGGTGCAGGAATCGATTCCATGATTATCGCAGGGCAGCTCGGACCACTGCGCCACACGCACCCATAGGAAATATTATACATATGCATATATATGTATATGTATATATAGGAATGTGCAGCTAGAAGAATCGAAACCACAAAATTTTGCTTATCTAGGTAGTCAAAGCCGACGTGCGATTGCCGATCGAGCTGAAAGGCCGCGTAGAAGCGGTCAAAAGAGCAGCAGCAATAACTCGGAGTCTCCGGAGGATTGGAAAATGGTCAACTACACTGTATGTTTAACTATATGGACAAATCTTGTAATAGTACCGACTTTTTATTAACTTCGGCATTGGATTATGAATTCGTCGTTTTCTCTCTCTTTACCTCATTACAATAACACACATACAGCTCAATCGTAGCTTACGTTCCGGCAGAATCCCCTTCTTCAAAGCCTGGAAGGGTACACCAATACGCAATTTACTAGGTCAAACACTCCAATAGGACAAACAGATGAAAATCTGATCGATAATTACAAGATCTACGGCTTCTCGAAAAAACCCACCGCCTTTTTCACCTGTCTTCCACCGAGGAAGAACAGCGGCTCAGAGTCGCATATGGGTGGCGGCTGCAGCAGCCCCCGTCAACGATCGATGCAAAGGTAAGGGGCGAGATCACGCGTGATCTCGGGACATTCCTCCCTGCTATTTATTGTAGGATTTTTGGCATTTATCCAAAAAGCCTCGAGGAGTTTGCGCGTTGGTGTTTTAGTATCCTGTGCGAGGATAACGACTTTTATATCAAAATCGCCTCCGCTATGCTTTTGTATCGCATGCGTCCCTAGCGGCGTGCCTTGTTTTGCTTTTCGTTTGCCATCTAGGTGTTCTTTTATGCGGATACATAAAGGTCTGCCCGTTTCGGCAATATATCTGTCTCCTCTAGTACCACAAGAGATCAGATATATCGTACCTGAACTCATGCAGTCACCGTCCCTGCTATACGGGCAGATTACGCAATTTTGTGTTTCACATAGACAGTCATATAGGCGGTTGCGAACTCATTGACGACGAAAACTATTCGAGGGAGAAGAATGCCCCGAGATCACAGGTCACTTGTGATCTCGGGGCATTCCTCCATGAGAAAGGCAGATCTAGAGGAAGCGGTAGCGATAATTGAAATACCACCGAATACTTTTGTTTTCTGAGATCGATGGACGTAGAATTAACGAGTGTGAGACATACAAGGCCTTTTTTTTTATCATTTATGGACCAATGTTATTATAGCTAGATGTGTTTAACGCATATACACATGTATATCCTTTCTCTTGAAATCCTTTAGTTTTTTCATTCACTGAACCCTATAGATGTTGTAGGTTTATATGAAACAGTGCTCTCATCGCTTCTTTCGATGAGAGCACTGTTTCATGTAAAGCCTACTCATCAGTGCGCTCTTTGGTTACCAAAGTGCTTAGTTCACATCTATCACATTCAACTCTTTGAAGAAATGAGTTTTTTTTTCTTTCCTTTTTATAGTTATCTTTTCCAGTTCCAAAATGCGACGAACAATCCACTGTTGATGCAGATCCATCAACAAATGCAAATGTTAAGCCGACAGCTCTACGATATCGAATCTACCAATGCGCTACAGTTGAGAATTATATCGAAGTTACTTAGTAAATTGATAAAGGTGAATAATTGTTCTTGCAGTTACGAAAAGAGAAATCCCATGCGCGGAACAGGTATAAGTTGTAGATCTATAGATGGAAAAACCCTATATCGTCAGATAATTGAGATTTTGAGCTTGCTTTTGCGATAATGAAAGGATAAAGGATAACGCCTCTGGGAAATGAAGGAATAAAAGATAGAGCTTCCAGGGTTAATTAATTCTGGAGGGATGCGCCATGCATTCGACTTCATCAAGAATCATAAAAGTTATTGAATGCACATCTGGTCTGTACAAGGATTTGCGGTCACTCACCAGTGTATCAATTCAGTGTTGCTATTCTCCCAATCAAGCCTGGTACCAGTGTGCCAACACCATGCCATGTGGCGCTTGTTGAGCTGGATACACGGGATCAAGCCGGAAGCCAGATCCAGTGCATATTGCAGGGTACCTTAACCATTGCTCTACATGTGCGCCTTTGCTAGGACACTTCCTGAAGACCAAAACCCGTCTCTGACTATCGTTTCATTAATTTCTTTTTTCTCTAGGTATGTTCCTTGGGGTCTGATATATTCGTACATCAATGGTCAAAGGAAAACACACATCTAGTGAAATGTTATCAAACGTACCTTTACAAAAGTTAAAAAAAACTAATTCATTTTATTCATAGGTTCAACAATGGCCTCGAAATATCCTTGCTCGTTTTTTTCGTTTTCTGCAGGTGTTGTTCATCGTTCTTATGGGTCCGTTCGTCGTCAAAGCTATTCGTAGGCTTTTTTGTAAGTGAGTTGAACAAGAATTTCGCTCATATTCATTTCCATCATTATATCTCGCTTTTCAGGAGTCAACAGGGAATGGCTGTAAATCCTTTTCCTTATTGGTAAAGCTAAATGAGACTCTCCACAGCTTGACATTCAGCTTGCTCTTTCGCTTTGTTTTCTACACAACTGGAGTGGACTGGTATTGTGAAACATTAGAAAGAGAGTTGAAGATGCTCAGACGTGATCAATAACTTGATAGAAATGAAAATAGCTTGTAACATATTTATACTAGGAAAGTTAGACATCCGTGGTTGTCGTCTGAACTAGTTGTCAGATTTTCAATTACTAGCACCTCTGAGGCCGAGGCACATTAGGCACCTAGTTTCAATATTCATCAGGAAGTTGGTAATACGTGACACATCTGGCGATGAATGATTTAACTTCTGGACGGATCTATTCATAACTCAAAATTTCTGGACAGGTTTACATAGATAGTGGATGATGGTGAAAAAAGAAGTAATTCTGACTTCTACCAAAAGACTGCGAACACAAGTGGTGTGTCCTTACAGTGTGCCACGCATGATAGTCTGACGTGGTGATTTAAACAGAATAGAAAGGAACAGAATTATTCAGAAATTATTATTTCAGAGTCGTAATCATGTCTTTGGAACTATCGTTGCTAGGCTGACACGTGGTTATTATTACTCCTTATTGAAATACGATAACTGACGATTCAGCGATTCCACTTTCCTTACAGCTCGTATACCAATGCAAAAATCTGCTCGTGAAACACATAAGCTCACCTATGCAGATGTCTTCTTGTCTACCGTTCCATTAACATTCAAGGTGGTACCATTCATCAGCTTCGTAGAGGGACCGACGGATAAATTGACGTAGTTTCTAAACTTTATTCTCATCCAATTGCTCAAATTAGTGCTCACCCAACTCCCAAACATCATAGTGTTCCCAGACCATCTACATAGCACACATATAAACTGCACTTATGTGAATGACGTTGCAATACAACCCATTCTCAAGCTGCTCACTCTCCGACTCAACAATTCATGACTCTCTTAAAAGAATAGAGTAGGATTACCTGTTTAATCTGTAGCCACTCCTTGAGAAACTACGCGAAAATCGAGGGGTGAGAGTGGGGCAGTGATTTGCGCGAAGCCTCGCCATCAGTTTTATGTCTAAGGAGTGAAACTCTCGTTCTCTATCGCCCTTGTTTCTTCACCTGCTCCACACAAGAGGAGCTGGACGAATGTTTCGAATTACTGAATGAACAGTCAGAGTATATATGTTATGATACAAGCGAGGATAAACCCAAAAAGTACTGGCTTCTATTCATGAACTTTTAAATATACCTGTACGGAAGTCACTACATGTGACACCATACCCCAAGCAATAAAAACGTACCAGCATACCACCTCTTCAACTACCTCATACACGAAAAAAGCACTTCTCCAAAACACGCTGCGACCAGCTAAAAGCTGCTGCGCAGGCGGAGGAGAAGAAATAACTGTACTTGGTGTCACGAATAGCCATTACAAATAGCTATGAAGCACCAACCATTGAGATTAGATCCGGAAGAAGAGCTAAGGCCCAAAATAATGGTATTCCAAACACAAATGAGAAGTAGCTTCCACGACCGACTTTCTATTAACCTCGGAGTTGATTAAGTAATTAAGTAAGCTTATTTGTGAATAAAGAATAAAAATAACACCTCGCGTTTGCTCTACAAGAATTATTGATTGAAATCTTGGTTTAGCGTTTTCTTTGTTTGGTTATGGAGGCGTTTGGCCGAGTAGATTGCTGTCAACTTGACCTTTCCAGGCTCTGAGGAAGGCGAAGTCCGCCGAAACGTCAGCTTATTTGTGAATAAAGAAATACCTCACGTTTGCTCAACAAGAATACGAATAAATAAGAAGATCCCTTTCTAATCATTCTTCATATCTAAAGGAATCCTGAGGCTTGAAAAGTCTCAAAAAGCAGTGGTTTCTAGAGTTTTTTGGCAGTTATAAACTCCCATTCTGCACTCTGTGAATTAGTTCGGAATCTCCTATGCGATCACTTCTGTACAATAGAAGATTGCGTGATTCGCTGTAACGGTAGAAAGGATGACTGCATGAGTTCGGGCATAGTTTATCTAATCTAAAGGCTTGCGATGATGAATACATTGACAAGAAGGATAGGCTACTTTGTGTCCACATGAAAGAACACCTACGGGGAAAGTTGTAAAGCCGACAAAGTACTCCTTCTGAGACAAAAAAGCAAAAAATGCACGAAAAAAAGCTTACGGCAGTGATCCATCCTTTAGGGATGTGCTATGCAATCGACTCCATCAAGCATAGTTAAACATTGAATGCATATCTGGTTTACCCAATGACTTGCCTTGGCACACCGATGTATCAAGCTAGTGCTGCTATCTTTCTAGGCAAGACTGGTACCAATGTGCCGATCCAGAAGGGATGGATGGCTTGGTGAGCCCAGGGAGCGGGATCGATCGCACGTGTATTGCAGTGCTTATATAACCACTGCGCTACACTCGTCCTCGCAAACGCAATGGTCATGATTTTAAAGTGGGTCTCACGATCATGGCGTCGGAATCAAAAACAACAACGCGCAAAATCCTTGAGCTATTATGGATAAGCTTGAGGAATCTGAAAAGGACGATTGCCTCAAGTATTGCGTGACTTGGCGTCTTACCAAGTTAATTTTTGATCAAACTAAGGGTTATTGTGAGAAACAACAACGCGCAAAATCCTTGAGCTATTATGGATAAGCTTGAGGAATCTGAAAAGGACGATTGCCTCAAGTAGTGCGTGACTTGGCGTCTTACCAAGTTAATTTTTTGATCAAACTAAGGGTTATTGTGAACTTTGCGATATGAATGCCTCATTCCTGTTTCTCACTCTCACCCACTTATTTACCTTGAATTTCAAACAGTCGAGAGGTTGTGCGACGAGTCTGCCATTCAGAGATACATGGCTAACACAGCCAAAAGCGACTATATACTTATCCTATGACACCTCAGATCATCTATGAATTGGAAGATTCTAGTCTTCTACAAATATCATTGTCAGTTACCCGCGGATATAGCCAGTGCTCCTGGCATTAGATACAACCCCTTTAGTCCCTTGCAAAAGAACGGTAAAATGATATCATTGATTTGGTGGATAACGAATGAATATCCCTTACGGCAACGTACGTTGGAAAGAAATACAGAGAAATCTTTAAAATCATAGCGACTTTTCGCTTTGCCGTAATCTGCAATGATTATGCAAGGCGTTGAGGACTAAATGGTGGACATAACCCGTTGAATTGAGCACTTTTCGAAGCAGTGCTTGCTCAAACGGATATCATTTGTGAACTATGATGGTGTTAGCAGATAACAGACAGTAGGCAAGTTAGATGATAGCTTCCAATGTCGCATAGACGATCACTCTGGTACGACAATATCGGTTTGGTAATTTTTCCTAATTACAAAAAAGTAAATCAATGTTCAGGTGAGGTCAGGTAATAAAAGGATAAAAAGATGAAGCTCTCGGCGTTTATCAATCCCTGAGGGATGCGCCATGCACTCAACTTCATTACGCATCGTTTGGAGGCGATTGAATGCATATCTGGCCTTTACAACGACGACTCGCGGTGGCCTACCGATGTATCGAGCCAGTGCTGCTATTTTCTCAGAGAAGTCTGATTACAATTTTCCAACCCCGGAGGGATGGAAGGCTTGGTGGGCCACGGACGCCGAGATCTATTCCACATGTGTTTTGACGGGCGCCTTCGACCATCGCACATGAGGTCAGACAATACGACCTGCATATCTGCTGGTATATTCTTGCCGTATGGTGCACGAAATTCCCTTAATAAAGTAGGATGTTCGCCTTCGCGATTGGAGGCACTGTCTACCTAGTAGATAGTTTAAAAACTATTTAGTGCAGCCCTCGGAGAGATACAGTAGTATAAGTAATAGAAGGGCTTCATCAGTGCTCTTCGGGAAGCGGTGTCTGTTCTTTTTGCATGTGAGAGAAACGGTTGTTCTGCTCCTGTAATTAGCATCGTTCACGCAGCCATTTCACGTGCTCTTTTCAACCCTTGCAGCCTTAATGACTAGTAGTGGCTTGATTCAAGATGGCGGAGAGGACACCATATCGAGAAGATGAACGACTGTGGACCATCGACTTAGATCATCGCCTCTGATGAAAACGAAGACGTCGAAACGTTACCCGAATAAACACTTTCCAATCTCTTGTTAGCTTAACAATCCAAGAAGGTATTGATTACTATAAGTAGTGCTTTTTTCATAAGGTATTCTTTTATTACATCTCTATAGATCTTCGTAGGCTCAGACAATTGTTAGTGGTTTCTTGTGGATTATTCAGTTTCATAATAAGGAACGACTTAGAAAGTTCTAAAAAGAAACGGCTGTTGTAAACGCATCGCATAGAGAATATTCTCCACAAAAAATAGAAAGAGAAAAAAGAAGATTATAAATTCTATAATGCTGAGATATTTGCAAAACTCCGGACCGCAGGTGTCTGCGGTGGGGAACGAACGCGCCATTGTCCTTTCCGGAGAGTAACGCGTTCACTAGCACACCATACGGGGCCTTCGTTTCGCTTGTCTCTCAACTAATTCTCGATTTAGGGTCCCCATACCAATCCCGTTGACGGGTGATTGCTGATGGCAGTGATCGATAGATAAAGAAGAATATTCACCAATTCCTCGAGGACTTATCTTTCGCTGTAAGGTTTTCTTCAACCGCTATCTCATGTATTTGCTTTTCTTTCTGGTGGAAAGTACTTTATAATGTCTTTGTATGTCAAGACCTATGAGCGAATATGAAAACCAATGGTCGGGAAGCGTTCTGTAAGCCCTCTCTGGCTCAACACCTGCACACTTGTGGAAAACTATTGCCTGGTAGAGTGTCACATTCCTACACTAACTCTTGCTTGTCTAAGCACGAATACAAAAAGTACTATCTAGCTTTGTAATCGGTCATTGCACATCTTCTACTTACTCCTCTCCTGATAATGACGAATTGGAGAGTGAGGTTTCGCGCTCCAATGAGACTGGAAAGGGAGTGGGAAAGGCGGATTTTTTAAAATCACGCCGCTTTCGTTCTCGACGCTGTACTTCGCAGTATTGTTTTCTAGTCCTTTTTCACTTCTACTTGTGTTGATTACTGTAGATTTTCCATGAATGCCATCTATTTGCTATTCATTTATGAAAATATGTTCTCTCACCAGCGCATAGCGACACAGTGTTCCCGTATCTCCTATTGTTATAGTCTTTGCGAATTCGCTTAACATTCAGGTAATATTGGAACTGCTTTGGTGCTGAGTAATGAAGTCCTCCTTATCCCAGAAGAAGAGAAAATCTGATGTGCATGTACGAAACGTCATTTATGACTTACTTTCTATACTTTCTTAACTTTACACTCTCTCCAATCACTACACTTTAGCTCGATGCCTCAACGACGCACCCCCGCAAAAAGGAGCGGCCCTGGTACGCAGAAGAGGTAGTTTTTCTTTGACTGGCAACGTTTTCTGGTTGTACAGCGTGTTTTGTCACTTCTTACTTGACCGTTGAATGGCCCGTCCTCACTGGTTGAGCAGGCGCTAGCATAATCTCCATTTTTCGGAGATTTGCTGGTTAAGCCACTATGGTTTCTTGGAGTCTCCACGTCAGCCTGGACAAAGTCTGTCCCAGGTCTTCACCACCACAGGTAGCACCTATCGATCAGAGGGAGATTTGCCACCATGCGACTAGTTTGATACTAGGACGGTGATGGGTCCTGGTATTGGTGTACTCTTAGCTAGGCCTCCTGATGGAAACGCTGGACTCCTCAGATTGGGAGACCCTACCAGGGGATGAATCCTCCGCTGTACATTGCAGTCCGGCAGGGAGGTTTGTTTGTCAGTTCAGGAATCATAAAATCGTAGTTTCTTTCTGTTTCCAGGCTTCATTGGAGAGCACACTTGCAGCGGAAAAGGATAGACGAAAGAGCATTATTGATCTAGGAAAGGGCTTACTGAAGAAGATGCGTAGCTCCTCTGCACTGAAGGTACAATATTCTGTTGTCCTCTTATGGTCTTAATTCGTTTCGTTAGAAGATGCCTGCAATCGAGTTCAAACCAGCCATTTCAGCTCATGGTTAACTTTATTTAGTAAGAGAAGCAGTGCTATCCACAGGTATTTGGTAACCACGACCGACTTCCTATTAATCTCGGCGTTGACAAAGTAATTCTTTATATTCTTGTTGAACTGACACGAACTGTTATTTTGCTCTTTGTTACGGTTAAGCTGGCATTTCGTCGGATTTGGCTTTTCTGAGTGCCTGGAAGAGTCAACTTGACAGCAGTCTACTCATTTTCTCCGTTTGGTTATGGAGGTGTTAGGCTGGAGAGATTGCGGTCAAGTTGACTTTTCCAGGCTCTGAGGAAGGCTAAATTCCCGAAACGTCAACTTAGTCGCAATAAAGAGTAAAATAAAATCTCGTGTTTGCTCAGCAAGAATGAAAAGGCATGTATTTTTTTACTCCAAGGGGATGGAATTCTGATTTTCCGGAGCTCACAGGACAAATTTTTGGTTTCTTTTTTGTTAGGGATCAAGGCATTTCGACTCATTGCGCTAGATGCACCGATCTACTTGCATTTCGCTCTTCTAAGCTTCTTTATTAGATTGTTCTTTTCTGAAAAAGTAATGTGCGTTTTTCCAGGATTGGTTGGGTAATATGCATTTAGGATCGCAATAGTGATGTAACCATAGCATTAATGTCGTCGAGCACCAGCACCATTCCTGTGCTTAAACAAGCGTCTCTGAACACTAAACTGGATCCTATGCCAGAAGATCAGTCTTCTCAATGCGAAACATCGGTAGATGTTCATATCGCTTAAAAGTTTTTTTTTTTCATTTTCACTGCTAGGTGTTCGGCGGGAAGGTTAATAAAGCCATTCGAAGTTATAGAGTGCAGAATCCTGTGAGTCCAGTGAAGTTCTTCCTGCTTCTTTTCATCGTAATAAGGATCTTGTTCGATTAATAGCTACCGTATCTACACAGAGCCAAAGTACTCTGAGCAGTGAACACGTCAATTCAGTAAGTTGACAAATTTTTGTCTTCTTTATTTAACATGTTTCTATTTTAAGATTCGGCACCACTGACTACGTAGAATACAACGAGCAAGTAGGATATCCCTGCTTTGGTCTTATTTCTAATGGGAAGTTTTATCTTTCTAGTTCCATTCCGAGACATGTTCATCCGAAAACATGTCTCATTTGGGAAGTGTAGCATCGCTTTGTACACCATCGAGACAATTTGGCAGGGGCCAATCTCGTGGAAGTGTTAGGAGTATGCCGCCTGAATCGGATCTTATTCGTGGTCTGTGTAATAGGTCTGTTCATTTTCGTATTCCTTTGTTAAAATCGAGTCAAATAGGTTGTTATTTGCATTAATCTATGATATTTATCTGAAAGTGGCCCGTGTGGCGCAGTGGTCGGGGGCACCCTGCGACGCACACTTGGGGTTGATCTCCACGCCCATGGTGAGGGGTCGGCAGATTGGTACGAAAGTTGTCAGGGAGGATAGCAGTAGTGGCTCGATACATCGGTAGGCCACCATGAGTCATTGAAGGCCAGATATGCATTCAGTCACCTCCAGCGATGCTTAATAGAGTCGAATGCATGGCACATGGCTCAGGTATTGATTAATGCCGAGAGCTTTAGAGCTTTAACATGGTATCTAGTGCCTACGCTATATGACCGCATGTTGTTCTAGTACTATACGGAGAACGATGTCGTCCGCCTCTGATAGTCTAGCCAGCCCACAACGATTTACCCGTGCTCGATCCATAAGACTTAGAGAGAAGTTGGCGTTAAGTGCAAGCATGGCGGATTTACCGGAAGAAGAGGTAAGCAGACAGGGATTGATTCGTTCCCCTTGTTAAATTTGATCTATTTATTTGCAAAATTTATTTAGGCTGCACCGATTACTTCCCTTGCTGAAAGCACTGGCGAAGCAAAGACACCTGTAGATGCTCACAAAGGATCGAGCAGAAGAACTGTTGGCTTCTTTGATAGTGCAATGTAGTTTTTGCTGGACTAGATTTTAGTTTCTAACATAAATTCCTTCTAGAGCATTGTATGGTCAACTCTCCGTTCCAAGTCGCGGATCTTTGGTTCCAAGAAAGTAGGTGATGGAACTCCTCTTTCTGGTAGCATTAAAGGTATGTAGTTTTTTTTTTATGACAAAGCAATATGAACCCCAGATCTAAAATGGGTGAAGTATCCCAATAAGAGAACCATATGTGCTTTAACCAGGTTAGCTCAGTTGAATTGATTTTAGCTCTTCTAGGTTTTTCGGGGAGATCGGTTCTAAGGAACCTCAAACCAAGTTTACTAGTTTTGCGATGAGAACAGTTAGAATTTATTTATTGATTCTTCTTTCATTAGGAACGAAATGCGGTAGAACGTCTCTTTTAACTTTTAAAAAGCACTAATGTGCTTGGAATTTACATAATGGTACATTTTGTTTAATATTTTCCTGCTTAGTTTACTTCATTGTTTTATTTAATAGGAATGTTTACATCGTAAATTGAAATCTATTTCATCAACCCTAATTGAATCAGAGTCGCCTGAAGATCCCGCGCCTGGAGCTCATCTGGCCTTTTGTCCATCCGAGGCCGGCAAATAGGTTCTGAACTTATGAGGGTTAATAGCAGCACTAACTTTGTAAATCAGTAGACGACCGAAAGACACTTTAAGTGTTAGATATGCATTCATTCACCTTTAACGATGCTTAATAAAGTATGGTGCAAAGCACAGTTCTCAGGGATTGGTAGACGTCGAGTGCTTTATTCGTTACCCTTTACCCAAATTGTTTATTTACCATGGATTTTTAATAACGTATAAATTGTTCGCTTGCTATGTATAACTTTTTATTCATTGCTTTTTTGTTTTTTTTTCACGACAGGATATTATGTGGAACATATCCACAATGATGCACAGATATTTACAAAATTCAGATCCTAGGCCAGATTCCAACTCGCGATTAGATTTCCAGGCTCTCAACTGCACCACTGTGGGCCTTTATTTGCCTTTTTCTGGGCCAATTTTTCTTTCCTAACGTTGCCATCAGCAATTTCCACCAACGGTAAGAGGCTAGGAATCACACAAATTACCATTGAATCCGTAAAGCTGAAGTTGAAATGACATTCACGAAGTCTTAATGGCACTATTTCTGTTGACTGGCTGAGGGAAAAGTAAAGCAAGGGCCTCCGGTGGTTTAGTGGATAACACGTGAGTCCCAGAAAGACCAATCGTAAGTTCGAATCTGGCCAGGGTTTGGGTTTTGCAAAATAGCTCGCCATCATTAGTTACTTCTGCTTTCTACATGTTACTCTTTCAGATGTTACAGAAACTCCCACTGATCGAGAAAATATGACACCATCAGGAAGGAGTTTGCGTAGAATGTCGGCGAGTTCGGCAAGCATTCAAAAGAAGGTTTCGTCGGCACTGAAGAAAAGTTTGGGCTGTGTGTTTTATTTTGTTCAAATAAGGTTTAGCCGGAAAGCAACTTTTTACAACAAGTCGATATTTATTGTATTCAAAATGTCTCCCTTTAGCTCTCGATTTTTCTCGCCGATTTTTTGCACAGCCATATTTTTTGAATATTGCTGACGATACTAAAAGTGCCCTCAAAGGAAACCACCAAGCTCATAAATTGTTCACCATATATCTATTCTTATGTGTAGCTGAGCTCCCTAAGCAGGCCCACTGGCTTGGTTTCACGAGTCGGAGTCGTTCATGTTATGGAAGGAGCATGGTTGCAAACTGGTAAATCTCTGTGTGTTCTACAAAGGGCGGTGGTTGTGTGACCATCTGCAAACGCTCGCGCGCCGATTTGCTGGAGCTCTAGAAAAAGGATGTTGTAGAACTAATGGATCTAACAAGGTACCAGTTCAGTGGAAAGTATGCTGTGGATCACAAAGTTCTTCTTGAAGATGGATATCTAAGTGCCAAGTGTAAATTTTCTATATTTAGCAATAGTAGACAATAGTTTTGTTTAGTTCGGGGTTCAAATCCCAATCTGGCTGGTGATCAAGTGCGTGGCACACCTGCTGGTATTCTTAAGCGCTCATCTACAAACTCGAAGGACAGATATCGCTTGCCACCTAGCATTGCACGGCGCTGTAGTGACGGTTGGTTTCGGAGGTTGTTCATTTCATTATGAATCGTATATTTAATGTGAACTAGAACGCCTCATTCCTCCCAATATATTAATTATTCGTAATCGATGTTAGTTCTCCCTAATGTACCAGTCTGAGAACGATTTCCATAAGAATATCTCACATATTTGTGAGTTCTGTGCTCGAGTAATTTCAGTTTCTGGAATTGTGGCTGCTGAATTGGAGCGCCAGGTGCGCGTCGAAGAGAGGAGAAAGGATGCAGGTTTATGATCTTCGTCAAATATTCTCTTCGAACTCTTTGATACCTAATGAAATTTCCTTTCAGAGGAAGCTCGGATGTATATGGAGAAAGTTCTTGTATCAAGAGAGCCTATTATGCAAATATTATACAGAGATGGTTACGACGCCGTAGTTGTGGATGTGTCTGCAACAGGGCTTCCGGTCTCTAGCATCGCGAAAGACATACTTTGTGGTGATTCTGGTAACGAACTTCACAAAATTGGAATGTTCAAGCCATACAAGGACGGCGTTTTGAAGACACAGCCCGGAAAACCTGGTGAGGTTCTCTTACGACTTTACTTGATTTTGGTATTTTAGCGTGTATTCTATATTTGCAGATATAATTTACATTGTAAGTGAGAAAGATGAAGAACCAGACAAGCGTGTGAGGGTAGGTGTAGCGACCGGAATGCGCGAAGCGTTTGGATGCGAGCAGCTGAAGAAAATAGTAAGTTCACTGGCTTTCTTATAAATTCATTTTCTTTGCTGCCCTTCATCTTTTTCCAGGTGCTGTATCCCTTCTGCATATCACACGAAGAACCATTCACAGATTACGTCATTCAGCAGTTTCTGCTCGCTTCGTTTAAAGCGTTTACTTGGAATCAAAAAGAAAAAGTTGTTTATTCATTGATACTTCCCTGATGGGCTTGTGAGCTTCTTATATTCTGGTCCATTAATTTAAAAACTTTTAGTTTGATGGGTCCTTAACGTTAGCTGGTGTTACTGAAGAGAACTGTGCACAAATCCATCGACTCTATGAGGAATTTCTCAACTTAGAAATAAGGACGAGAATCACAGCTTATGAGAATCTATCTTTACCGGCCACTGAAAAGAAACAAACTGAAGACGTTGATGAGCAGAACGCATCATCTGGAGAAGTCAGTAGTTAGAGGGAGTTGTGTATGCTTGGTTGTTTGCTTGTTTGCTATTTACCACTTCACTATTAATATTTGTACTTCATCAATTATTCTTAGTTTCCTTGTCATATCTAGAGGCTTTCATTATCTCGTTATTTCACCTTTCTAATCAATTAACCCTCTGAACGGAAGCTCTTAGGAGGGTCTAAGAAACCTTCATTCTACTTGTTACGTCTTGAAGATTCGAATATTATTCCACTTGTACAATGCATGAGGTCTTTATGTAATCATATTGCTGAACAAAGATCTGAGTTGTATGAGCGACAGTCGTTTTCCATGACCCGTAGTTAACTACTTTTCAAGAGTGCTATGCTTCGAAGAAGAATTGCTGGAGTGGTAGACATGTTCACGAAGAAACTGAACAGAAATTGTTGTTCTTCTCGCCTACATTTAGTATGTAGGATCCTTTGTGCAGCCTTCTTACATTATGATCAACATCAGGATAAAGCTGAAATAAAAAAATTTAAACATGATAATCCGGCCGCTGTCAAAAAATATGAGATTTCGAAGGGATTTAAAAAGTAATAGAATGAGTGTTTCAGAAAAACTAGTCTCAAAGATCTATTACACCACAGTGCGAATACGCTGCTTAGAATTCATGCAGAGAAACGATGGTGCGTATAGCGCAATGGTTAGGAGTGGTATACAATTCACACACGCCCCTTGGTTCTATCCCGCGTTCCGAACTCGTCAAAATTTCCAACCTTTCGGGGCAGGAAGATTGGCTTAAGACTTCTCTGGAAAGAAAGCAGCACTGGCTCGATACATCGGTAGGCCATTGAGAGTCATCACGTGCAAGCCAGATACGCATCCACTCACCTCAAACGATATGTGATAAAGCCAAATGCACGGAGCTATCATCAGGGATTGATCAACGCTGAAAGCTCTATGCTTTATCCTTCTTTACAGTAGAAGTACCATGGATCGCTCTAAAAACTCACGAAGACGTAGACGCTTGGTCGTTGTTCCACCTTGAGTTCGCTCATTGGCAAACTGCCGTGGCCTCTAGCAGAATTACGCTCTTTAAGTTTCTTTTTTTTTTACAAATTTCGGAGCAATTTATTTAATTTCCCTTATCGAATGGCTAAAATAGTTATGTCTTTAAAAATTTTCTACTACAGGTATGTAATCCCTCTATAGCCATTCTACTTATTCGCTTTGCTCTAATATCGTCGTCGTTTGCAGCGATGGCCTGCGTGGTGGTCTGGGCTAGTCTTACCCCATCGAGATTATTCTTTACTCTGTCGAAAATACTCTCTATCCTCTTTTATTATTACACATTTCTGATATTGATTATACATTACTTCATGTATATGGTTTGATGGTTAATGTATCGATGTAGTAATTTATACATAATCACCTTGCTGACAACACTTGTCCTACATTGGAAACTAAGCTATACCCCACATGCATGGCAACATGACCAACCACAATGACCTTGAGACCGTTTCCGCCGACTCCACGTAAAAATGGCACCACTCCATTAACCTACAATTCGCTCCCATCATCTCCCCTACCCCTCCTCCATTCTATTAGCCTCCAGTTGTTGAGCTTTATCTTTCAGAT
Source organism: Angiostrongylus cantonensis (assembly GCA_009735665.1). Taxonomy (NCBI): domain Eukaryota; kingdom Metazoa; phylum Nematoda; class Chromadorea; order Rhabditida; family Metastrongylidae; genus Angiostrongylus; species Angiostrongylus cantonensis. The sequence continues at coordinate 1,527,548 of MQTX01000111.1, read as the reverse complement.
ATTTGGTAGTTGTATAAGAGTAGCTGTTCTCAAAACATACCATGAATCTTTGTTGTAGAAGCACGTGCCATAGTAAGTGCACCTCCTTACGCCTTTCCCACCCCGCTCCCATTATCTTCAGCTCCTTGCTCCATTGTCTCATTAGTAGACCTTAGTCGCTGACCTCTTAATTCACATACGTAGCATTCTTATAATGACTTCCTTCCTATGCCCTCGCAATACATCACCAATCAACTGTAGAGACCTGCCCGTTATTATAAGTACACCTCCATCGTTGTGGTCCTTTTGTGTTGACCACGCTACAATATATATTGTGCATGCACTTATTGATCTTCATGTGTTTATGTTAATGCTATTTGTATGGACACCTAAATATCCAAATTTGAGTAGTCTTGCGTGGTAGGTCGGAAGATAAAAGGTTAAAGCTCTCGGCTCTGATCAATCCCTCAGCGCCAAGCATACGACTTCATTAGGCATCGTTTGGAGGTGATTGAGTGCATATCTGGCCTTTGCAATGACTCACGGTGGCCTACCGATGTATCGAGCAAGTCCTGTTATTCTCCCAGACAAGTTTCGCTCCAATTTGCCGACCCCGGAAGGATGGAAAGCCTGATGAACCATGGGCGCGGAGGTCGATTCCACGTGCGTGTTGTAGGGCGCCTCCTACTACTGCGCAACACGCGCCTTTAGGTCCGAAGAAAAGAAACAAATACCACGCAAACTAACCAGCACTCTCTCCTTATCCCAGAATTCGTGGGGTGTATGAGAGATTAGCCAATGTGAGCGATACACATACTGCTTCCACGACGATCTTTATTCCATCTTAGGTTTCTCTTCAATGTTCTCTTCATCCAACTGCTATTGAAACTCGTCGTCATTAAAATGATACGTCATTGTGTTAGCAGCAATTAATGGCTTCCATAGTGAAATTTTACGCGGTTCAACAAGAAATGCTTTAAAGCATTTTCTCGTTTGCTTCTGCCAACACACTCTCACGTTTCACTTCTCGCTCTTCTTTGCCGTCATTCTCAAGCCGATTAGTCGCTTGATCACGTGGGCCAGCCACGGATTGTGGATACAGAGTTAACACTGGTCCGAAATCGACAGTGCAGTTGCCATGAAACATGTCACCGTATTTGGATACTTGGATGATCCGTTTTTACTGGCTGTGCGGGACTCAGCATAAATTGCATTTATATCTCTCTCGTGCAATCGTCCACTATGCTAACGGTCCGCTTCGAACATGATGACATTTACGAGACCGATTCCGTAATCCTGAAATCGCAGCCATCTGCGAGTGCAGGTGGTTTATGCCAGTGACGAACGCCTCCGCCCATCGTTTGGATGGTCTTCCAAAAGGACGCTTGCACACTCTTGGAGTCCACTTCGATGTTCTTTTTGGCCATCTATCATCTATTCTTCTTGTTATCTGACCAATGTATTTATGCTTCGTTATTGATTTACATTCTCCTGGATCCCAAAGATGGAATAACTTTCCAAGATCTCAGCAGCGCATTCTGGCTAGATGTTGTAAGTGCCTATTAAGCTTCAGAAGAGGTTTTGAAGCACCCTGTGGGAGGTGCGAAGATAGTTTGGAGTTTTTGATGTACCAGCCCACCTCTCTTCTGCATAAAAGAGCGCTGAAAGGGCTGTTGAATGAAAAAGGTGAATACGGTAGTTTAGGTTCGCTAGTTGGCCAGTGGCTTCTTTTCTCGAATGCAGCCCATGCCGCTCTCCATCTGTCTAATTTTTCCTCCATGTTGTTCTCCCTGCTCATTGAACGTCCCTGGTAGACGTACAAGGTGATCTCTGCAATCAGAAAGCCATCAAGTTTGATCTGTTCACCTACGTACCATGCGTTCTTCATGAACTGTTCAACTTCCTCATCGTAGTTATGTGCAGTCCAATCTCTTTCCCGCTTCCATTGGCATCGTCTCTGCTTCGTTGACGCTTATGAAGATGATGATCTCATCCATGAAGAACAGGATGGGCAGGATTTTTCACTCGATTGGAGTGTCGTTTTCGTCCCAGTCGACCGACCCCATTATCCTTTGCAATGCGGATATAAACAACCGTAGTGAGATAGTTCTTCCTTACTGAACCTCTTTTTCCATGCATATAGAAAGGGATCGATGGAAAAACCGCATTTTTACGCTGCAGTTTCGGTAGTAGTCAGTTTGCATGCACTCTTTGGTTGATCAGCGCTCATATGATTGTATAAGTTTCAGTGGTGTCAAACGCTTTCTCGCAGGCGATAAAGCTTAAGGCAAGCGGCATGCGGTACTCCCGACAAACTTCCACGACACATGGTACAGTTTGGATGAGATCCATACGGAGAATCTTGTCGGAACCCTGCTTGATCAGCTTGTTGTGTCCCATGCAAGATCTTCGATCTGTGGAAAAGATAATTTTCGTGAATAGCTTGTAGAGTACACTCAACGAGCATGTTGGACGGAAGTTACGTAAGTCCCGAGTATGAAGACGACGCGCGGCATCCTCCAGTGGTCTGGAATTTTCTCTTTTTGAAGATAAGATGCCATGTAGGTTGCGAGAAATATATGTAATTTGTATCCACGAGTTCTAAAGAAAGCGGTGACGATATTATCAGGTGCTGGAATTGTGCCTCCCTTCATGCTTTCTATCGAAACACGAACTTTAGATGGGCGATTGCCAGCAGCGGAAATTTCAGGGTCCGAAACATGGAACGCGGAGCAGAAAAGAGTCATGCAGAACTTTTCCGTTATCATTTCCGTTTCATGGCGGGATGTGTGATAGTCCCATCTTCGTTCACCAAGGCGGAAACCGGAACAATATGGTGACAAAGATCTCGACGGTACTTCTTCAGACTTGATCTTTTTGAGCTGCTTACAAAGATTTTTGTGTCTGTACCGGTGTAGATCTTTCTCCAAGAACCAGAACTCTTTACAGATGGCATTTATTATCGGCCATGTTATATGTGTAACAGTAGGATCAAATTTCAGTTTTAACTTATTGTTTACTGGTTACCTCCTTAACGGCAGGGTATAAATCGCGAAATATAAGTTTAACAATGCTGAGATATTTGCAGAACTGCGGACTGCAGGTGTCTGCGGTGGGGAACGAAGACACTATTTTCCTCTCCAGAGAGTGACGCGTTCACCACCACACCGTGCAGGTCCTTCGTTTCGTCTGTCTCTCAGCTAGTTCTATCGTTCTTTTGCCATCAGCAATCACTCGTCAGTGGGATTGATTAAAAAGAGTAGTCAGTAAATAATAAGTTAAAATTGTGATTATATCTGCAGCCTCAGCTTAATTGGCTTCGTTGCCGATTTCGGCTCCCCAGATCAATCCCGATGACGGGATTTCAGTTTGTTTTCATTTGGAGCAGTTCCTTGTTAGTAATCAGGATGCAGTGTGAACTACTTGTTTGAGGAACTGAAGCGAGTTCGGCACAAGTTTTAAGGAGATTACCATGTTTATTGGCGACTTTCTGTATTTTCATTAAACTGATTCCTATGGAAGAAGAGTGCTGCAGCCAGGATTCCTACAGGACGGCTTTTATTCTCATTTTTTTCCTATTTCGAATTTCCTCATTCTGTATTCATTTTCGTTGGTCGTTCCTAATGTGGATTTGAAGTCTCCAACGACGAACATATAGAACGAGTTCTCGCTGCGGATTACTTCCTCTGGTTGTAGAATGCATCCAGTTCACGTTAATCGACTGTATTAATTTATGAGTAACAGTTAATGATACATCCTTTGGCGAGCATGTTGGAGACGAAGAATGGCCAAACACGATGGTAGGATTTCGTATAGGGTAACTAGGAAGGAAGCAGATGGGGATGCGGCAAAGCGAACGATTCCGACAATTTGCGACAGAAATTTCCGTCCACTAATGACAAGAGTTTCCTTCATTAATTGATCTATGTCGGTCTTTCTGCCTTTCTTCTGTAATAGGACAGTCACTTGAAATTGGATGTGACTACCAGCCTCAACAAAAACGGAGAGGTCGGCGTCTGAAGAGACTGTTCTGGCGTTGTAGGTGCACAGCAAAAAGTTTGCAATAGCTGTCGTGGGCGCCCTCGTTCTATCCTTTTCCAATATAAATGCATTCCAAGGTTTGATCGCTTCTCATCTTGCAGCCCGACATCATAGACGGAGGCGCTCAGTATGTGGAGTGCTGAGGTGGAATTTATGCCGGTTCACCATTTTATTTTCCTGGAGTCCCGAGGCCAACTCAACCGAAGTCTTCCTGAGGTCGTCACCACCCAGACGACATTTGTGGATCAGAGGGATATTTTCCACCGTGCGACTAGTTTGATATCAGAACGGTGATGATTCCTTGAGTTTGTTTACTCTTAACGGGATTTTCGGATGGAAACATCGGATTGCTTCTCAGCTTTAGAACCCTTCAGAGCTTCAGTATTAGACCCTACTAGAAGCCCCGCTGTACTTCGCACACTGACACCCAGGAACACCTCCCATTGGACTATTTATCTACTATTACTAGAGACGATAGAATAGAAAGGATGTGTTCTTTGAACTCGGAAGGGTTTCTCATACAGTAGCTTCGAAAGGACTACAGATTGGATCCTACCCAGAGTCTTTTCATTGTGCCATGATCTGAAAGTACCATGATGACAAAATGCGCATAAATTAGACGAAAATTACCATTGGATTTTTATCGGAGATATAATAATAGGCCAGCAAGATTCAGACCGAAGTCATAGCGAAAGAAGAAGAGTCATTAAATGTCGTTTATGAAAATCTATTCTTCAGAGTATGTAGTACTGGTTGGTTTTGTGAAGTTGTAGCCTTGTTAAAACAAATTGAGTCGTGGTTCCCGACCTGCCTGAATAACTGATGACCCTAATCGGAATTTTACGGTCGAAAAGATGTAGGTAATACTGACCTTGACCATTTTAGCGTTCCAACGTCAATGCACGGCGAAGATGAAATACACCTTGATACAAGTGATACCTTTTTTACGGTCTTGGAGAAGTCTTAAGTAACTTGCAGTAAATCCCAAGATCATCTTTATTTTCATATTCTCTACAGGTCATTGAACAGAAGGATTGGTTTCGGGAGAATTTCAAATCAGGAGTTATCAACAGAAATAGAAGGAAGGGCGTAAGAGATGTTCTAAGTGTGTTTCAAAGACTGAAATCATCTAGGAAACTTACAATTCTAAATGTTTTCTTCAAGGCGATGAAAAGATTTTCGTACTTTACCGGTAGAAGAAACTTTTTCCCAGTTTGATGAGTGCATTTTGTCAACAAGTAGCATGTTAACCAGGATTGATGGACCACTAGGGAAAGGGAGTCATGTGAACAGACAAGATGTGAAAAGAGGTTCATCACGATATATCATTTATATGTGGTAGTGGAACTCTGCAATTTCACGAGATTACAAGAAGGAGCTTTGTCTCACTTTTATACTTTTAGGGGAGGATTTTGACGCGAATGAGAGAGATGCCATTATGGGAAGATGAGGAAGTTAAGGAATCTTTGCTTGGTCCAGAAAGAACCTACATGAGCTATGGAAACAATATCACGATTAAAATCCTGCTGTTATGCAACGATATCGCTATATATGTAAAAGGAAAGCTGCGACAGGAGTATGGTGTCGCTCCAAAATTGTTCAGCACCACTCTGGAGAACTATGCGTAAATTGGAAGGGAACGCCGGAACAAAAACAATGGAATCAGTGGCATGGACACACGGTTGTATCTTAAAGAGTCAGCTTTGTGCGGATTTGGCTCAGGACAGAGTAAGCAGTAGTGGTAGCATTTAGTATTTCAACAATCTAACGGTTTCATATTCGTTTAACAGTACGAAATACCAAATTTGTTTAGCAAAATATGATTCGCATTTGGCGTCGCTCGATCGACAGCTTTATATAAACTTCTGGGAATTCCTCAAACTAGGTCGAACCACGAAAAAGAAGTCGTTTATTTTATATGAAGCCTTTAGCAACAACCGCGCAGATCACTTTCAGATTCTTTAAGATTGATGATATTTTGAAGTAGACCTAAATACCTATGCGCAGTCAGCGAATAGCGACCGAACTGACCCATTTTGGTCGATTCGCGTTCAAGGAGCTATTCGCGTCCACTGTTCGAGTTTTTGATGGCGAACTGTCACACAAGCACTTCCCACTCTGTCCAATCTTCCAGTGAACATGTCTCTTTTTCTACATACTTCGCTATGGTCGTACTTCTTCACGAAGAGGTCGTCCGTCGTTTCCTGGACCACAGTTGAGAACGTTTTTTAGATTTCGAAACGAATAAAAACATGAATGAAATTATAGGAAAAGAAAATATAGTGGCCCACCGATCTGTTCCATCTGTTTATTCAGACTAAAAAAGATATCATCGTTTTAAGCTTTTTTTTCAAGATGATTTTTTACTCAGCAGGTGAAAAGAATCTTTGATCGATGAATAGGGGTAACTAAAGCATTTTTATGAAGTGAGTGTAATTGGACACTTTTCATTTTCTGTGGACATCCTTACTTCACCATTTCTTCGTTATATTTCGCGCAAAATCCTTCCTATTCCTATTCTATTCAAAAAATTTTCGAGTGAACAAACTCTGAACAATATGAGGAAACCCATAGCTTAACCCTTCGAATCCGATCTGAATTGGTTACCACTCATAAAAAGGATAAAAGCTCTCGCCGTTGATCAAACCATGAGGGACGCGCCGTGCATTCGACTTCATTAGGCATCGTTTAGAGGTAATTAAATGCATACATAGCTGGCGAGTAGAATGATTCGTGGTTGCCTACCGATGTATCGAACCAGTCCGGCTATCCTCGCAGACAGTTCTGATACCAATTTGCTGGTCCCGGAGGGATGGAAGGCTTAGTGGGCCAGGGGGGCAGGGATCGATCCCATGTGAGTGTTGCAGGGCGCCTCCGACCAGTGTGCTACACGCTCCCATTATCACTCATATTGTGCGAATATAACGGAGTCTGCCGAAGTTTGCCAATAAACAGCAGTTTTCCTTATTTTTCCACGATAAAATTCTGAATTTATGGAATCCTATAGCCGTATTCTCGTTGGTTTTTTTTTCGTCGGTGTTTGTATTTTGAACATCGATGCGATTGAGGTAGCGGAATTTCGCCCACCGCAAAGCAGTGATGTCTTGAAGTTCGCAGACTGAAACATCATCTGTATATTATTATGGATCCTCTAATTATTTTTCTAAATTTTATTCTACACGACCCATTGCTCACATCTACTGCGCGGATTCCGGCACTTTTTGCATTCGATTCGTTTCCACGCATTCATCATCCTCGAAGATCACCGAACTTTTCGCGCGCAGGTTTGGCTGCTGCTTAAGATTTTTGTATTCCCTATGAATGTCGTTGAATGCCAGTCGAGTCGATTCTCTCTGGAGTCCTGGAATGGCCGAGTTGAGGTGTTTCTGCTTGAGGTGTGAGGAGTGATCTGATCCCAGACGGGTCTGGGAATTCTCCGACCCCGAGGCTCTTTTGCAGGTGTATCTAGGTACTAAGAAATTACGTTTGTCGAAAAACTATTTTTTGGTCAAGGTGTTATTGAGTTAGATGATATTCACAAGTTCTCCACCTCTCTCGTACATCGACAAGGTCTCCTAGCAAATGGGAATCAGCCAAGTTCCGCCATCAAGACTAGAGAACTGACTTATTCATTGGTTATTTAGCCAATTAAAGCTAATATAAAGGTTAAATTATCGCATTCTATTTTGGTCTAAAGTGACAACAAACACATAGTAGGCCACTGCGAGTCACTGTAAAGCCATATAGGCATTAAGTCACCTCCAACGATGCCTAATGAATTCGAATGCATGCTGCATCCCGGGAGGTTGATCAACGCCCAGAGCATTATCGTTTTTATCCCTTTAATAAAAGTCGCATTGGAGCCTTGCAGTGTATTTCTATGCTTTTGAATGGTTAACAAGGGTTAACCTATGAATACTGAGTATCGTTAAGTGCTTCTCTTCTCCGTTAACATTTCAATAAATTACGTCGAAGGAGCACAATTTCCAGCTCAAAGCCACCTACAACTCAGCTCCTCCACATTTACCTACTTCGAGAATACTTAGATATTTGGATGGCACGTGTTCATTGGTTGTGCGAACCCATGCATAATTTTTGTTTTTTCGGAGTTTTGCTCGTTTTGACTACTGTGGTGCCCTGGAGACCCGAGGTCAGCCTTGCCAAACTCTTCCCAAGGTCGTTACCACCGCATGCAGTCGTCGCCCTTGTGGATCAGTGGGAGATTTGCCACCTTGCGATTGGTATGAGACCAGGCCGGTAGTAGATCCTGGTATTGGCGAGCTCGTAGCTGGGCTTCCTAATGGAAACGCCGAAGCCTTTCTCAGCTTGAGATACTCCGCTGGGGGACGAATCTCCCCGCTGCGCATCGCAGCAGAACACCTCCGAGCCACAATGAGGCGGTAAACCATTGGGAGGGATTTAAAAATATTTTGGGAAATCCACAAGAAGTTAAGTTATCCAAGGCATCACGCTCTTTGCATGTTTTAGTCTTTATTTGCTGCTTATCCTTTTTTTCACGGCAATGCACGATGTGAAACGCAGACAAGGGATAGATGCGCTTCGAACTTGTGATTACTCTTATCAGGATCTCAGCGTTGTCCGTCACATCAACCAATCTGACTTGGACTGAGATTTCAGCTTAACCGAGTTCAATACTAATTCGTGCTCGCCATATCATTTCCTTTAACGGGTGATTGCTGGTAGCACCTATAAGGTGAAAACTAAGTAAGAGAAAAGTAAAGTAAGGGCCTCTGTTTGTATGATGGACCGCATGTAAGCCCCGTGAGAGTTATCGCGGGTTCGAACTCCATCTGAGGTGCCGAGTTTTTGCTCTCTCTCTCTCTCTCTCTCTGGGTGGTCTGAAAATCTGCTCATAAATTTCCCTTTAGCGTTTTCTTAAGCGACAGATTTAGAACGGGATCAAGGACGGCCAGCAGGGTCGTGTCGCACCTAGCAGGAGAGACTGTGGAGAAACTGTACTGTACTGTGGAGAAAGATGAATCGTGGCAGCTCATTTTTCGCCTATAGATTGCTTTCCTCATTCCTTCATTGCTTTGTTGAAAACACACTCGATTTCTTAACTGGTGGCATCACAGTGTAACAATATAGTGCTGCTACACCCGAGTTGACATCTCTCAAAATGCGGTTTCTTTTTCTCGCGATATCCCACACCACGTTGGTGGATTTTTTTTTCCGGTATCATGACAACATCACGTCACCAATAATAGTAGAGGCAGAAGCTGAGAAAGTCTGAATTCGGAAAGTCCTACGGAATTTAGTCCGTCGAAAGCAAATTCTGAAGAATATTTATCAGTAGAATTTCTGTGAAGATTTTAACGAATTAAGCTACTTAACATTTGTACATGTGGTTGAAAATGACAAGGACATCGAAACGGTTTGCCTCTGATGAAGCTCTTTGGCCATTTGACATTTCTATGTCTCGAATTCTACTCAGTTTTTCTCTTCTTTGATGAGACGCTCTTGATTGACCCGTAGTGCAAATTATCGTCAGTGAGGTTCACTTTACTTCCGCCTGAAGCCGTCATTCAGGCAAATCTCCTCGAGTACCATCTGAAGACCTCGAAGCTGACGAGCGATGACTCTTATTTTTCTTGCACTGATCGCCAATATAGTTGCTGTGCCACTCCCTCGTAAGCATCGTTTTCCTCTGTTATTCATCTTTTTATTCAAATTGCTACCAAAAAACAACTGAACTCACGGAAATACAATGCAGTTCATTTCAGTTGCACAAAAAGGAGATCGATGGTCACAAGCTTGCTGTAAGGTAATGTTGACAATTTTATAAATCTGTAAAAAATAAGAGCAAATGAAGGATCGTTTTCTTTATTTCTATTTATTTTAAATAATTTCATTCTATGAAGCAAATATGAAAAATCCAGTTCGTTTGATAGCTTTGAAGTTTTCATAGAAGTTCGAACTGTGAGGAAGAATTTAAAGGACTTGTTATTTCCTAATGGTTTTCGCTATTATACCACAAGCGATTTTAGCAAAATTATAGAATTTAAGTCGGAATGCTTTATACAGCAAAAAGTGAGCTATTGAATGAAACTGAAAAGGCGCGAGTGTAGCGCAGTAGCTAGAGGCGCACTGCAATGCACATGGGTTCGACCCCATGCCCCAGACTCAGCAAGCCTACTATCCGTCCAGAGTCCGCAAATTGCTATCAGACCTGTCTGGAAGAAAGTCAGCACTGGATTGTTAGAGCGGTAGGTAACCGCGAGCCGTTGTATGAATAAAAGGATAAACTCTCGCCGTTGATCAATCCTTGAGGGATGCGCCATGTATTCGACTTCATTAAGCATCGTTTGAGGTGATTGAATGCATATCTGGCCTTCACAATGACTCGCGGTGGCCTATTGATGTATCGAGCCAGTACTACTATCCACCCAGACAAGTCTGGCACCAATTTGCCATTCCGGACGGATGGGAGGCTTGGTGGGCCATGGGTGCCGGGTTGGATTCCACGCGTGTGTTGCAGGACGCCTGCGACCATTGCGTCACACGCGCCATCGAGGCATTGTATATGCCAGATAATAAGCACTCATTGATCTTTAACGAGGGCAATGAATTCGAATTCATGGCACATCCCTCAGCGATTGATCAACAGCGAGAGATTTATTCTTTTTAACCCTTTTGCTGGTGTTTCATGAAAATGGGTTGGGAGGGGATTGTTGATGGGAACGCTTTTGCAGGGTGGTTTGAGGCTATAGAGAGATTACTATGTTCAGGTCATCATAAAGTAATAGTAAAATGCCATACTTTCGCACAGCTTTCCTTACCCGGCCAGATTTCGTGGAAACGAGCAGCAATCGTGTATTTAAGGAAAAATTTCGTTTTCACTGTGATTACATTGCTACTGAAAATAATAATGCGGAGCTCAGGACAACGACCTCAATAGCAATGGTGGAATTTCGTTCCGCGAGTTCACGGAGTTCGCGTTGAGTCTAATGAAACTCAGTCGATCAGGTTTGTTAATGAACAGTAGGTTCATGTACTAGGATTGTTTTAGCTTAAGGCTGTACGTTCTTCCTCCCATTGTAGTAATTTTCTATAACCTCATCTTTTTGGTAAAATGCACTTTACCAAGAAATGTAACGTGCTTCTTGCAGAACTATTTCATCGAAGTACCTTACGAAAACATCCTTTTCATTCCTCCGTGCTATTTCTTTACTAAAAAAGTAGTCTTCTGAATTCAGAGCTGGAGAGACTGTTTTTGGCTGGTGATGTGGACCGCAATAGCGAGCTCGACGGCGAAGAATGTATTCCGATGCGGAAGCTTCTGAAGTCAACACTGAATGAGAAGGCAGAGCTCTTATTCGAAGTAAAGAGTTTAAAGCAGATTCGTATCTTTCCATCTATTTCTTTTAAAAGGTTTCATTAAACACCGTTGAGAACAATAAGAAGTACCATTGTACAACGCTGGAGATAAGAGCACATCTTATAAACCCTGCAAGTCCATAGATATAAAAGATTAAGCCCACATTTTTTCTTTGCCGATGGTTCTCCTTCTTCAGAAATACAGCACAAACGGCGGCCGTAACTTAACGCTGGAAGAAGTCAGTTCCCTGGCAAGAAATGAGTTCCAGGTCATCCCGAACGACACGCAGAGAATTTTTACGTTTTCCGATCAGGTTTTTCCACTTTACCTTCTCCAGAATGCTAGCTGAGATTAATCTAGTTTTGTCATATGTTTTCTTTAGAATAATGACCATATCATTGATGCCGGTGAAGAGATGTCGAACCTATTGTTGAAGTTGAGAACGCAAGCGATTGTTAACGCACGCCGAATGTTATCAGTAAGAAAATATACGATGAATTGGGGTTGTGGTGGTGGTGGTACTAACGTATAGTTGAATGAAATGTTCAGGGTAACCACTAGCATCTCTAATAACAGTTGTTTAACTAATGGGAATTTGAGCAGTATGGAACGAAGAGGGTACATTCAAACTTTCACTATTTCCTTAGCTGTTGGCCCTTCTCATGCAGATTCCAATGAGCTAAATAACCAGGAGCATATGAAATAGGAGCCTGAAGTTTTATTGAACTCATGTCATCTACATCTAACGAAATACAGCCAGCCGGTGAACACTCACATGGACACCATCTCTGGGTTCGCAAAGGTGCCAGTTAATCGAAAAAATCCCTTATTTTCTAAGCAAAATTTTTTCAACAATTTAAATATATCCTTCATACAATGAAAAATCCATCGATAGGGGTCGATTTCAAGTAGAGTATGAAAATGCTTCACCAAAAAAGAGCATTCATGCATCCTAAGGCACACAGCTTCATTGCTCTCTCATCTGTCATCAGCTAATAGCTATTAGAGGACAATTTGGTATTACTACAACTATTAAATAGCCGGTAGAATTCCAATAAGCAGAAAGCCACCGATCATTAGGAAAACCACTGTTTTCTGCCAACACCTGTATAAAGGTGCAAATTTTTTCATATTGTATCATTAGATTAGCATTTAAACTTTTTAAATCAGCTTTTGGTGCAGCCGAGGGAAAGGCGAAACGAAGGACGCGCATCATGTGGTAGGGAACACCTTAGCCACTGGAGAGGGTGATATTGTGTTCAAGTGTTCGTTCCCCACCGCAGACACCGGCAGTCCGGAATTTTGCAAATGTCTCAGCATCGTTTCATAAAATAGATTAATTGCACATTCACCATTTTCTATGAGTCTTCCACTGGGTTAGAGAAGTACAGATTGCGACAAACACTGAGAAACAGCTTCAGCATGCCCTCTGGAATCAACTGATGCTTCTGCGCTTCGTCAAAAAAGTGTAATACGGGTAATAAGTGTGGATTTCAGCTCTGCAATTGTTGATGAAATAACGGAATGATAATTCAGCTTCGTAGATTTCTTGGATGCATTGCCAAGTCGTCGAGATTTGATGGATTGAGAACCTGGTCAGGTCTGGATGATAGTTGGACTTAGGGCCTTCCCTTCAACCATTGACACCTCATTGAACTACGTTTAAAACAAAAGCTTAGTCCATACTTTCTTCTTAAATTTGGAATTCTACAATGCTATCATGCCTGAAACTCTTTTTTTTTCATTTTATTTGAAATGAATCAGGACTAATGAAGTCCGTGATCTTTCTGATTCTTGCATGTATACATTTCAAAATCATACATTATAGAACTAGCTGATAGATAGGCAAGGTTCCGCATGGCGTGGCTGTGAACCCGTAAGCGTCCGAAAAGGGTAACAGTCCATTCGTTCCCCACCGCAGGTATCTGTGGTCCGGAGTTTTGGAAATATCTCAGCATCATTTTGGTTGTTTCTCACTATGTATACCCTGCCGTGGAAATTTATTGTAGGCAACAAATACAAAGTTAGCATTGCAACTTTCTTCTTAAATTTGGAATTCTACAATGCTATCATGCCTGAAATTCTTTTTTTTCATTTTATTTGAAATGAATCAGGACTAATGAAGTCCGTGATCTTTCTGATTCTTGCATGTATACATTTCAAAATCATACATTATAGAACTAGCTGATAGATAGGCAAGGTTCCGCATGGCGTGGCTGTGAACCCGTAAGCGTCCGAAAAGGGTAACAGTCCATTCGTTCCCCACCGCAGGTATCTGTGGTCCGGAGTTTTGGAAATATCTCAGCATCATTTTGGTTGTTTCTCACTATGTATACCCTGCCGTGGAAATTTATTGTAGGCAACAAATACAAAGTTAGCATTGCATACATCGCACTAAGAATTTTGACCATCAAAATTCTCAGTGCTTTCATCAACATGGTTTTACCGCGGGTTTTGCACAGAAAGAACCTGAATCGTACTGTACTATGGTCTCTCATCATTAACAGCGTTTCGCGTAGTCATTCGTTTGTTAGTGATGCCATCTCTACTCCGTTCTTCCGTAGCTTATCGAGTGACATGAAAAGCACTGGAAAAGTTTCCAATTCGTGCTTGTTGCTTATTAGAGTTGCATCAGTGGATTCTAAAGTTACAGAAGAAAAAGCAGAAGGAAATCTTATTTTTTTGTTTTGAATTTTGGAGAAAAATGTCACAATGGGGACAATGGTGGCTCCATTGCGGTTTTGATTTATCATTGCTCAAGTTGCTAGAGGCTTTTGTCCAAAGGTTTGACCACAACCTGGATCATTTATTCCTACACTACAAGTTTTTCGACAACCCAAATAGAAGTGGCGGCATTATCGAGACCTGAGTTTCGCATTTTTGGTGCTATTAGTATGAAGTGGAACACCTCAGCGATTACACATTTGGAACCTTATTCGACAAATTAGAACCCGCTTTAACGTTGTCCAGATTTCGGAGAGGCACGATAACACAGAAAGAACCGTCATTGCTAAGCACGGAGCTTGGTGTTCTTCCTTACTTTAGATACATCTGAGTCTTTTTGAATTTTGTAAACCACTTTTTTACACATGATTTCATCAAGAGCTAACTCGTGCAGAATGAACAGCTTCTCGGAACGCCAAACAGTCTAAGATAAGGTGGGCCGAACACATACTGCGTATGAATGACAACCGATGGACGTGAGCCGTTAGTGACTGGATTCCTCGAAATGTCAAACGTACTGCAGAAAGGCCACTGACCCGATGGTCAGAGTTCTTAACGAAGAGCCAAGAAGAGAGATATGATGATTGACGAGTTCCTTGAGCGAGCAGAACCCACTGGGCTGCTCTTCACGAGACAAGGAAAAATGGAAGATTTACTGGCGCCAGCTCGAGTCACTTGACGATCAATGGGACTACAGGTGATACAGGTGGCAGGTGATAAGCACATGCACAAACATGTGGCACAGTGGTCGGAGGTTCCCTCCAACACACACGTGGAATCGATCCCGGCGCTCATGACCCGCCAAGCCCAGGGGCGGCAGATTGGTACCAGACTCCTCTGGGAGGATAGCAGCACTGGCTCGATACATCGGTAGGCCACCGTGAGTCATTGTAAAGGCCAGATTTGCATTTAATCACTTCCAACGATGCTTTATGAAGACGAGTGCATGGTGCATCCCTCAGCTATTGATCAACACCGAAAGCTTTTAGAGCTTTATGCACATGCATATTCTAGTCGTTAAAATTCTAATAAATGTGTAAAAGTGTCAGGAATAAAGCCTCTAGGAAAAAGCGTTGTAAAATTTAACACAAAGTGAGAAGAAATAAAAATATCGTTATTACGACCAAAAGATGAAGATCCTGCATGTAGGTGGTCGTGAAATTACAAAAAGATCTGCACTGGTCTCAATATAGATTCCATTAGATCGCCTATTTTGCAATATTTAGGCGTTCGACCGAAATCACGATGGCAAAGTGAGTTACGAGGAGATTAAGCCCGAAATGATTCAAGCAGCCGACGGCTTCACACTAAAGCAACTGTTCAAATCCATCGACTTCGACAAGGTCTTTTTGTCTTGCCTTTTTATCGCTTACAATTCGAACAGATTGCGATCATGAGGGAATACTCGGAGTTGGTGGTGATGATCAGCAGATGGGTTGACCTGGGTTGATTTTAAGCAAGAACCTGTTTGGGAACACCAGCTTCACGGTGGGGACTTCTGCATGACCTCACAATGCTGAAGAGGCACGCCAAAAAAGTTTTTGCCCTTTCAAAAAATGACAACTACTGAATACGGTTTTTCACTGGAAGAAAATCGAGATACGCCGGACCGATTAACTGAAGCTGTAGACAAGAGACTTTCAAATACGATTTATACTATTTCCATATTGTTGTTACAATTACTGCATGGTCGGAGGTGCCTTGCAACACACACGTGGAATTGAACCCCGCACCCATAGCCCATCAAGCCCTCCATCCCGCCCGGGTCGTCAAACTGGAACCAGACTTATCTGGGAGGATAGTACCACTGGCTCGACACATCGGTACGCAGCCGTGAGTCATTCTTTACGCCAGATAGCATTCATTCACCTCCAAACGTTGCTTAATGAAGTCGAATGCATGGCGCATCCCTCAGGGATTGATCAACGCCGAGAGCTCTTTTCTTTATTATTACACCATTAACAAACATAGTTTTGCTTGCCACTGTTGTCAAAAGAAGGATATTTTGCAGGACTACTACTTAACAACACTCGAGTACCTGGCACTGCTCAACGAGTTGAAAATACACGAGGTGAGTTTCGTGAAAATAAGATTTTATAAATCTGAACCACTTTGGCATTGACGCATTCACAACCGCGGCCATTTTTTCGTATCTGTCTCGTGGAACCGTGTATCACTGCAGAGCAATAAGAACGCGCATTGAAATCCAGATGCTTTGTCCGTGAGCCCGCACAGGAAGCCTGACGCAACTATAAGCCTGACGCAGCTTATAGTTATATTGCTTGGTTCACCCACATTTTTTCTTTGCCTCTCTGACTTCCGCTTATCTCCTATGTTCTCCTATGTACGTTTTCATGTTCTTCGACCCCGTTGTGTGGTCTAACTCTTGTGCGTAAGGGAAGAAAATCCCGTCTACTTTCAAACTATGATTTCATTAACTTTCCACATGGTTTCATGTGATTACTGAAGTGTATTTCTGTTCTCTCTGATGCCTTTTCTATCCATTGATTCAATACCACCGTCTGTGACGGCTTTTTACAGCTATAGCTGAGGATACTTTTCCATGGACCAGCTCTAGTATGAAATCTGTGTTCTACAAGCCATCGATTGATTACAAAGGATCGCAGAGGTGTTGCGTGGTTCAAAAACAATGTGTCTACGTGAAAATATAGAAATTAGTTTTGATCAACTCTGTGCACTAAATTGTTCTTAAAACACAAAAGGTTCAACCTTTCAACGACCGGCGCCATTTTAGCGTGGCAAGCACATCGGATCGCGTGTCATTGGAGCACAACTGAAATGCGCTGAGATCAAGATGTACCAAGTGAACGTACAATGGCGAATTTCATAGATGCTGATCGTGATTTGCGTTATGGGTACCTACACATGGATTGCGAAAGTCACCATTGCTTTCTTAGCAACACAAGACTTACTTGGTGCTTTTATATTTCTACCCATATTTCTTCGTTTCAGGAAGGACCCTTCATCCTCACGCCGCGAACAATCGACATGGCAATGTCAAAGATTACATCCATGCCAGTCGTACGGACTGGAAGGAAATCAGCGATGACTGAAATGGCTGAGGAGATGACTGAGAGCGTTACCTCAACTGATCCTAACACAGAAGAAACCACGGCTAATATCTGGTCAACAGCCGTTGCTGTTGCCCAGTTCCAAATAAGAGAACGAAGAAGTGTAGGTCGAGGTATACCATCGCTTTCAAGTACTTTGCTTTTCCATAACAAAGTTAGTATGACATGATAAACATGACATGATGTACACTACGAACATTTTTTCGCGCTAACGAATCTGTAGATTACTCTGTCCGATTTGTTGTTAAGATTACTTACTTACTTGATACTCGAATGGTCTGTCCTTACTAGTTGTGCGGGCTTCAGCATAATCTCCATTTTTCGGAGATTTGCTGGTTAAGCCATTGTGGTCCCTGGAATTCCAAGGTCAGCATGGCCAAAGTCTGCCCCAGGTCTTCACCACCACTGGTAGTCGCAGCTCTTGTGGATCAGAGGGAGATTTCACACCATGCGACTAGTTTGGATACCAAGACGGTGGTGGGTCCTGGTTTTTATAAGACTACTGCAAACCATTAATCAGTTACAGGTGCATGACTTTATTTCGAAATTATGTATTATGGCTGAATCTTATTTGCGAATAGTGCCGATTTAGAAATGACTAGAGTGGCTCCAACTCGAACGATTCACGAACTCTCACACGATGATAAATCATTTATCGACGAAGAGACGATGGACACTAACACAAGCGAACAAAAACGGTTGCAATTTCGTTTCTGGCTAGGCTGAAGCAGTCTGCTTCGATATCTTGATCACCATGAGTAGTCATCTGGAATCTCAATTATTACAATCGCTTCAGGTCCAAGTATTACGTTGAAATGCTGAAAAGGATGGAGCGTGGTTATATGAAAAGAATTAAGAGAGAAGGAAACGATGATGATGACAAGGCTGCAGAACTGCCTGAAGAGCTAATGGTGCGTTGATTATGTACGCGATAACCAGAAAGATCTTCATAGTCTTGCCTTTTGTGAGATCTGTTAGGGATGAACCTAAAACGGCAATGATGTCTGAAAAACTTTTCCACTATTTCACAACAAATAACACGGAACGAGGTTCTCGAGAACTTACTGTATCCAGTAGTAAAGTGAGGCACCAAATGTTAGCAATCCTAAGCTTTCCTTTGATTTTTGAACGGGCTTAGTCGTACTACACTGAACAAATGTTGGCTAAATGGTATACAAATGATAACAACTTTCTCTTAAGAGGAAAATCATGTGTACCCGAAATTGCGAAAAGTTAGAGCTAATTCTCACTCCCAGCTAAACTCTGCGTTCCTAGTTTTCCAAAGAACACCACCATACCAATTCGCAGACCGTTCAATTTGATTCGTTGTTATTTGGTGATGGATAGAAAAATGTTACGAAGAAGGGTTACTCGGAAATTTATATCTGGTTTGTAATTTTGTTTTTCTTGTGTTTCAGCAGCAACTTATCTTCTAACGATCTGATTTTTCTATCAATATAAAGCCTACTTTATGCAATTTTTCCACCTATAACCAAATAAGGGGGCGTGTGGCGCAGTGGTCGGAGGCGCTCTTCAACTCATACGTGAAGTTGATGCCGGCGCCCATGTCCCATCAAGCTTTCCATCCCTCCGGGGTCGTCAAATTGGTACCAGACTTATCTGGGAGGATAGTTTTACTGGCTCGATACATCGGTACGTAACCGTGAGCCATTCTATACGCCAGATAGCATTCATTCACCTCCAAATGTTGCTTGATGAAGTCGAATGCATGGCGCATCCCTCAAGGATTGATCAACGCCGAAAGCCTCTTCCTTTTTTTCGGAAGTCAAAACCGCAATTTCGACAACTCTGCTTCTACGAATTCAAACTTGGGCATAGCGTAATGTAAACGACTCAAAGCGTCAGTTGGATATATGGCAGCGCAAGTGTTAGTGCACGAACAGTGAGACGTTGATTTGGAAGATTCGTCACAGCAATTCGACTTGACATAAGTGGAGGTCGTAGACGTCCTTCTTCTGTTGACGACAATTAATTGAAGACTTTAGTTGGAGCAAATACACGCATGACTGTTCCTTAACATGCATCTAAAGAAAATTTGAAAGTTTGAGGTATGCTTCTTTTGCTCAACGACAACGCGTTTCTCGACCGTGTTTCGACGTGCGACGAGACATGGATACGCTACCCCAACTAGCGACTATCGAGTCAATGGTTAGACTACGAAAGGTTTACAGTATTTCCTAAGCCGAAATTGTACCGAGTGCAGGACATGCTGACTGTTAGCTGTTGCTCGCTGCTTTGATCCATCACAGCTTCCCGTATCCAGGTGAAACCATGACGGTGGAGAGCTACGTCTAGGCGAAACGCACCAGGAACTTTACCAGCTACCTTACCAGTGTTGGTTCACATAAGCGGACTAATTTTTTCCAGGATGATGCGCTACCACACGTCACACAACGGATGTTGCAGAAGTTGAGCGATTTGAGCTACGAAGCTCTTCCTCATGCACAATACTCGCTAGTCCGCTCTCTTGCCGACTGTCATTTCTTGAGGCATTTGGACAACTTCTTTTGCAAGAAATGCTTCAGAAACACGGTTTTCAACGACTTCATCTCATCCAGAAGACTAGAATTTTATGCCACCAAAAAATATGAACCTACTTGCCGTTGGCAATAATTTGCAGATTCTGCTTACAACTATCAATAATGTTTATCTCGAGCTGGGATGTGCCACATTGAACTTACAGGTTGAATTCGGACATTAATCTCTAATGAAGCTTATAACTTTGTGGGAAATTCAGCTAGTAAATCCGTTCTAAGCCTACATTTATGCTATTACTGTCATTGATAAAGTTGTTTTTCGTTATCGGTCAACTTTCAAACTATCCAGAAAGTCAAGCCATTAGCAAACTGTCTCATATCATTGGTGATTTTTTTTAGCAATTGAAGAAAGATGAAATGCTGAAGCTTTCTGAACAAGTGCAGAACAATCTGAGTGGTGGAGGGCGCACGCCATCCATTGACGATTCGGTGACGGTGCCGTACGACAGCGAGGACTTCCAGTGAACACCAAAGAATTTCATCTCCACTTTCTTCTTCTTGACTGCTGTGATTTCTACTGTTGAATTTATCTGTTTGCCATTTAATTGTTAGCAGTTTTATCACTACTAAAAGCTTAGGTAATAGTTTTTTCATCCCATTTCATTTGTGTACTTACTCAGTTAATAATGGTCTTGCAACTACATCTTTACTTTAGTAGCTTCTACTTCGACATTGTGACCCAACGTAGGTTCCAATACCAACCATTCGTGCTTCTGATCATGGGATATTTTTTATGACTCGGAATAAAACGTTAGATTGCTCATAAAATACCTAGGATTCTGCATCGCGCGAATTTTCCACAGCCATTTTCAGTCGTCTATTACTTAAACGCTTCCCATAAATTTGTTTTCGAAAGTTTAAAAAGTAAAGATGATTGGCGAGGTAGCCTATGAGTATGTGGGTGAGCCTTCGCTTCCCAATCCTTGCACCTCAGACTGTTACATCGCTCTCGACCAGTTGGTTGATCCATGGATTGGTAGCAGTTTAAGAAATCGCGGTCATCTTGAAGGAATACGTACGCATGACATCAAACTTTTCTCCAATCTGTAAAATCGACGCCTTTTTGTCCTAAACCGTCTAGCTTGGCTATCACGAGATGTTAGGAAGAATCATGCTCAATCAGGAAAAACGCTCAATACGCAAGAATGCTTATAACTGGCTAGACGTACACTGAATTTGTAACCGATTGCTGGTAGATATTCGTTTCCTGCCGTACCAACGCTCGGTTGGGGTAACATACGTCCTGATGGTGAGAGATCTACGAGTGTCAAAAAACGCAGTAAGTGGGTTGAGAGATAAAAGCCTACGTCCTGTTCCGAAAAAATACTTCTGTAGTCTCTAGAAGGTCGGAATTTCATATCGATAAAACAGCTTACGGCCGGTGACATGTTACTATAGCAAGTTATTATGTGCATTACTAAGGATCTTATTAACCACCGAGAAATCTCAATTTCGTTTCTTAAAACGTCATACTAGGAAGATTTGAGGTCGATTCCATTCAAGTCATTGAAAATAGCTCATCTCACTTTTAAGCTACTTGCTGGAAGCGCCTGTGTCTCCATTTGTCCCAGCCAACAACTTCAAAATGTAATGCTGATTCAGAAAGATCAACGGAAGTAATAGAGTGAGGAACACTGCTAAATGTTAAAAAGATTCCGCTCTAAAGGCTCCGCTTGACTGGGTTCATTACCGATTTGGGCTCCCCAGATCAATTCAATTGAGGGGTTATTGCTGACGGCACTGATCGATAGAACTAGCTGAGAGACAGGCGAAACGAAGGACCTGCATGGTGTGGTGGTGAACGCGTTATTCCCCGGAAATGACAACAGCGCGTTCGTTCCTCACTGCAGATACATGCGGGCCGGAGTTTTGCAAATATCTAAGCATTAGTAAAGATCACCAGACAGTTCTGTTGTTTTCGAAATTTGCTACGTTATCATACCAAGTGATTAGGAACTTGGAAAGACTATATAAACTTCATTAACATTTGTCGTAGTCATTTTTTATTTTTTGGAAAGCCAAGGAAAGTTGTGCATATATATATATTCATAAGCGTTCGTTGAATTTTACCGTAATGCCAACTGCGTTGCAGACCGGTATTAAAACTGGACGTATTGGTATTGATGGCCGTCAGAGGACACACCGGATTCCCGTCATTTATAGCAGCTGGCAGAACAAGTACTTATAGGTGAGTAATATCAAGACATCACACTTGGATCGTGTATTGGAAAGCAAAAGTTATAAGCAAAAACAACGAGTGCTATTTCCATTCAAAAATGCTCCAGAATCCTTCAGTCTGGTGGTAGCGCTAATGACCATAATCTAGCCACAGATAGCCTACTGAACTGTGCGATGGTATAGGTTTATATTTGGCAAGGTAAACAATGAATTCCCTCGCTTGAGAATTCCTGCTGGACCCTTCGATGAACATCGCAATTGAACGCTCAGTAAAGCATTCTTCAGCAGCGCTGCAACAATGGGGTAACCGACTTTCATTTAATATCGCTATTAATGGTCACTATACCTCACTTCACTGATAGGCTAAGACGAGGTTGTTATCACATATTTATTTGGCCAAATAACAAAACGACGTCACGTTAACTTATCAGTGAGATAATGCACAGTGATGTGGTAAATCACTGAGTGCATCCATGTGAGAACAAGTTATTTGACGCCTTTTTCAATCGGACACCACTGTGTGCATCCCTGGTTCTGAGACGTTGCCAGTCTAACCTCATGTGTTTCCAGGGCTTCCCCTAGTTTTCACACGATTCGCTGTTGAGCATTCCGTGTGTGAATTGTACCATGTTTCCCTTACTGTGTTTGGCTCACACCGAATAAATCTGGTTTCTGGAGGAGGCGTAGGGTCGAAGTGAAAGCCGGATTAAAATCTTGTAGCATCCTCGTGTAAGCCGTAAAATAAAGAAATGATACAACCGTAATGATGCTGAGATATTTGCAAAACTCCAGACTACCGCAGGTGTTTGCGTTGGGTAACGAATGCGCTATTACCCTTTCAGGAGCTAACGCGTTCACCGTGACACCATGCGGGTACTGCTAGCAGAACTACTTGTTCGATGATACTTCAGTTTAGGTGTTTCAGGTTGCTCTTCAGTGTTCCAATGGGTTCCAACTGTATGAACGATCCAGATATGCCGAAGGTGATGATTTAAGTCTTTCCTGATGAATCCCGTTATGACAGACGTGATACAGGCTGGCATGGTTATAACACATAAAATGAGCAGGTGGAAGGTGTTGAGGAATATTGCATCGGGACCGTTTTCCGACGTGTTCATTATCTCAGATGAGGTCACATCACAGAAATATGCGATGAAATGCGAAAAACAGGAGGGTGCAGCGCTGCAACAATGGGGTAACCGACTTTCATTTAATATCGCTATTAATGGTCACTATACCTCACTTCACTGATAGGCTAAGACGAGGTTGTTATCACATATTTATTTGGCCAAATAACAAAACGACGTCACGTTAACTTATCAGTGAGATAATGCACAGTGATGTGGTAAATCACTGAGTGCATCCATGTGAGAACAAGTTATTTGACGCCTTTTTCAATCGGACACCACTGTGTGCATCCCTGGTTCTGAGACGTTGCCAGTCTAACCTCATGTGTTTCCAGGGCTTCCCCTAGTTTTCACACGATTCGCTGTTGAGCATTCCGTGTGTGAATTGTACCATGTTTCCCTTACTGTGTTTGGCTCACACCGAATAAATCTGGTTTCTGGAGGAGGCGTAGGGTCGAAGTGAAAGCCGGATTAAAATCTTGTAGCATCCTCGTGTAAGCCGTAAAATAAAGAAATGATACAACCGTAATGATGCTGAGATATTTGCAAAACTCCAGACTACCGCAGGTGTTTGCGTTGGGTAACGAATGCGCTATTACCCTTTCAGGAGCTAACGCGTTCACCGTGACACCATGCGGGTACTTCATTTCGCCTGCCTCTCAGCTAGCTGTCTAATTTTTGTAGTTAAAAATGGATATTCCTTATTCATCCCGAAGTTAAGAAAGAGTCGGTCTATCTATGAAGCAGCTCTGTTCAACTGTTTAATCCTCTAATTGATTTCAACGGCATTCATGCTTCAAATGTATTTGTCTTGGATTACGGTAAATCCAGTCATCAATACATTTGTAACCAAACCTTTGTGTCTGTAAAACGTATTTCATCCCGTGTTTTTCAAGCCTGCTATTCTGCCTTTCGATTCTTTTGCTACGCAATGTCTTCTCCACCTGGTGTATTCGAATCAACATGAACACTGCTGGTTCAATACGGGCTTTGCTTTTGGTTCATCTTGACGGAAACTGACAAAAATTGTGGAACAGTAGAGTTCGGATGGACTGTACACGACCATATTGTGTGCCTTTCATGATTGCTGTGAGGCAAGGAGTGAACGAAGTGCACTCAAGAGCAAGAGGTCTTGTGAAATATACTCGTATGATGGAACAATTCCTAGATGACACACGAACTTCTATTCTATGGCACCGAACAATACGCAGTTTACCCATGCGTGATTTCGTGACTCAGTGGGAAGCGAGATAACATATCATGGAGATGATGAAAGCTCAAAATTGAATCTATCCTTACTCCTGATGTAAAATTCTTGCTCAACTGACGGGAATTCGAAAGCAAGAAGATTTGAGTCCTAGAGTATTTCAGAAAACTCAGAGATTGAAAAAAAAAACTCTGGCTGTTTGAAGTGGAAACGATTGTCGTTTCATTCCTCAGTGTTATCGATTTCTTAATTCTTTGAGATTTTTCTTTAATCACAGAATTCACTTTGACTGACTGAGTTAAGCGGAAATGAAGTACTGATCTTCCTTATAATAGGAGCAGCTGTAAAGTTCTTCCACACTCTTCTACTCACAATGATAAGATTAATAAAATCTAAGAATTCGTGTCAAACAAGCGCTTGTGGTATTCACAAATTCGAATAAACCAGTAGTAGCATGAATGAACAAAAAAGCTACTAAAGAGCTTTCAGACAGAAACTGTTTCCCAAAGACAACGTATCCAAATCTTATGCCTAGCAGCCTAATTTTTCCTTTATCTGTTTCTTTATAAGAACTTGATCTCGGAGGATGTCATCATTGAGGCATATGTAGTTGACGTTTTAATTTAATTTAATTAAGCCTTTCATTTAAATACGCATTGGTTTCAATACGTACTCCACTAAAAATAATTTGATGTTTAGCCTCTAAAGCAGTGTATCTTACCTTGTGTTGGATTTCTTTTTCTAATTTGAACGTAAACTATTCGGATCTACAGATCTTTAGCAACAAGGTACAACTTTTCTTTCCCAATCGCAGTGAAATTCTAGCTTTCAGCAGACCGCAAATACTATTGTTCCTTTTGTCCCTCATACATCAAGCATAAGACCTATAGAATAAGCAGGATCCCATCCAGAAAGCATTGATTTCAGTAAACTTCTATGGTAACTGATGGTAACTGATGCAGCGCTTGCGCCGAAAGTTTATATTTTATACGATTCCTTCAATTTCCGAGAGAAAAATCTCCTTAAAATAAATTCGGAAGTAAAATAATACGTCGCAGAAAGAGCAAGAACTCTCTAGAGGAATAAGGAAAGCCTAAATTATGGGTTTATCAGGGTCTAGACACCTGATATGCTAAGGCTTCAAAGAAATTTCCAGCACTTTTCGAAAAACTCATTCTATAGCGAATGTGTGGTTGAAGATATTTACAGATACTGTGTTATGCAATTAGTTGGTCCAGATTTAGGAAAGCTTCGAAGAAGTTTTGCCGATAAAAGGTTACTGCACACCTTTTTTTTGGAACTCATGATTTTTTTTACTACCTGTAATCTTTATCGCTATCAAACCCCCCGATTTAGGTTTTCTGTTCCCACCGCTCTCAGAGTGCTGCAGCAAACATTGAGAAGGCTAGAGGTACTGCACGATGCAGGCTGGCTTTGTCGGTAAGAATTCAGCTTGCCTCAGGCCCCATTAGAGATTTTATATAAACTGTAATCACTTTGAGGTTGAGATATTTGAAAAACTTAGGACGGCAGGTGTCTGCGATGAGAATGGAACACGATATCACCTCTTGGAGCTGACGCGTTAACCACCACATCATGCAGGTACTTCGTTTCGCCTTTCTTTCACAAGTGCTTAACCTATACCTGCCATTAGTAATCACCCGTCAACGGGATTGATCTGGGGAGCACAAATCGGAATTAGACCCAGTTCAGCTGAAGCTGTAGTATGAATTAGAATGTGGATACTTTTTACCTTTTGGTTTACTGCCTATGGCAGAGTATGCTGTGAAATATAAACATAACAACATAACAATAAAACTATTGTATTTAAATAGTCATAACTTGCCACTGGCAGAAAAAACAGCTACTTGTGGTTTATACTACACGTTCAGCTTAATAAGGTTCAATGCCGATTTTTGCTCCCCAGATCAATTTCATTGACGGGTGTTTGCTGATAGTGCCTATAGATTAAACACGGCTGAGAGAGGCGAAACAGAGGACATGCATGGTGAAGCTCCCAGAAAGGGTGATAGCGTGTTCGGTCCCGACCACAGACACTTTCAGTAAGGAGTTTTTCAAAAATCAGCCTCATCGCGGTAATATTTCACATCGCACCCTGTCATAGGCATTAAATAAAACGTCTGATCACTTTATTAAAAGTGGTTCTTCTATGCAACAAAAGAGATTAACTGGGATGGTAATCTGCACGGATTTCAGGGATGTTAAAGCACCAAACTTTGCAGTTGGCTTAGGACAAGAAAGTAGTGTCATATATATGCTTGATTTTGGGTTCTCAAGAAAATATAAGTAAGTCCAATTAAAAATCTTCACCATGATTATAATAACCAGGTAATGACAGCATCCGAAAGGATTGCGATTCCTATCCTAGTTGTATTTGGCTCCAAAAATTAGCACTAGGTTTACAAAATACTGATGAATAGAATGATCTTTAAGGAGTACTGTCTTCCCCGTTGAGACCACATTTCTCGTAACAATTTATTCCCATGGAATTCTAGCGATGTGTTACTACCTGCACTTCCCAGAGAATATGATCTGCATCAATTCCAGTGGTTCCAACGGTTATAGAAAAGCAGACTACCCAAATACCCGAGGCCGACAGATCTAGTTTAAGGGAAAAAAGTAACCATCAATCGTAGGTGATACCACATGCGAATGATTAGCTAGCCGTGAGTCTCTTTTAAGACCATTCGCCCAAAATAACCCGTTTAAACATTCAAGCGGTTTATTTAGAATTAAAGAAACAGTGGCGAAAAGCGGGGCGATCCTTTACCGACGAAACCACAACGAATGTTTTTCTGGGGTTCTTCTAATAAAAACAATTAATCATCACCTAATGGACGAATGGCGGTGTTGGTCTGCATGATGGCACAATAGGATATGCACGTCAAGAAAAATTATGGAATGATAGCGATATAAGGAAGGAAAGAGGAAAAAGAATAAACGAAAAAAAATTGAAGGCAAAGCAATAAAGACCAGGTCGAATAGAACAAGCGATGAAAACAGCATTCCAAATGCCCTACAAATGATGCACTCCGGTCTTCTACTTCGTTTCTTTTTTCGTCCTACACAACTCTTGAGATGTTTTTGCAAAAAAAAAGGCCTCATATGTCGTCTATGTGAAATGGAATAGAATGTCCACGATGAGCTCTTCATTTCCAATGATTACCGTATTCTTTATGTTCTTCAATTTACCACTAAATCTCTTAGAGTTTTCTCGCTTTAGGGATGAGAATGGAGCGATTATACCACCGCGCAGTGCAGCAGCACTTCTTGGCACATTTCAGGTTGGAGTCTAACCCAGGCCACTAAACACTTCATAGTTGTTTTTTGCTCCAAAGCACTCGTTGAAGTTATTATGAGGCTTACGTGAAGTTTTGGGCACAGAATTAATGTCTACAATACCGTGGCTTCTTATCTATATATTCTATCTGTTTGAGTTCTCCACAAATATACAGTAATGTGAAAACGAACGACTAACTGACTGACTGGTTTATGTGCACCCAAAACATTGCACTACAGTACACCTCACTGGCTAGCCATGCACATAAAGATCAAGCACGCAAAGACGACTTGGAGAGTTGGTTCTATATGGCGGCCGAGTTACTGAAAGGCTTGATATTATTGTTATTTTTCTTCATATTTTTTATCGCAAGAAACCTTTCTGTACTCCATTACAAGTTTTCTTGTGTAGGTCCTTTACCGTGGTCGAAAATCAACGGTCATAAAGAACATCAATTAATAGCGGAGAAAAAACGACGAATTCGAGCCGAAGGTCGTAACGAGTTCATGCAAGGAATGCCGGCCGAGTTCGACAGTATACTTACAATGATCGACAACATGGGGTGAGTTTGGCCGATAATTCAATGAAAGAAGAAGAACCGGTAATGTTGGCAGAAGTGGAATGAACCGTATATAATGTTTTACTTTTTATTTGCTGTCTACTACAATTTTTCATGGCAGGATATCATACAAAATACAACCACAATGAGGCTGGGATTTTTTTTTTTTTTTTTTTGGAAAACTGTACGCATGTGTCTGCTGGTGAGGACCGAACACGCTACCACCTTTTCCGGGAGCTAACACGTTCACCACCACGCCATGAGTGTCCTTCGTTTCATCTGTCTCTCACTTAGTTCTATCGATCAGTGCCATCAGCAATTACCCGTTAATGAGATTGTTGTGAGAAGCCCATATCGGCATTGAAACCAGTTAGGCTGAACCTGCAGTTGAAGTCACAATCTTTTACTTTTTATTTGATGCCTACTACTGGGTTCTACGTCACCATAGGTAATTGTCACCACCTGTGATCGGAGGGTGGTCTGCCACTTTGTGGCTGAGTTTGTTCAAGTGAGTTACTAACTTCTCGAGGTGGTTTACTAGGTTTTCATAAGAGAACGTCGTAAACTAAGCTTAGCTAATTTCGCTGCGTTGGTGGAAACTTTAACTAAACATCGTATTTCGACACCTCGAACGTAGCTGTGTAGTTTGATAATCCAATTGGTGATTATTATGTGGGTTAGTTAAATAAATCAGTCGAAGCTTACACGGTTCAGCCATGACGATGGTGACAACTTGCAGCTCGTGAGCAGATGTTCTTTAATGAAACGGTGAAAAATCTTGCTAAGATAGAAACATATCAGTTAAATCGAAAACGTTTTGAAGTTTTCAAGGTGCTTTGTAATGATGATCACTTTGATATTCATAAAAACGCTGACAAATCTATGTTGAGAAAAGATCGCAGAGATTTCACCACGTTAGAGTTTGCTGCTTTTCGTACATTGACTCACGGAGAAACATTACACAGAGCCTTGGTACTCCCATAATCTTCATGGTAGAACCGATCCAATCTCGCTGTCTGTAGACCTTGAAGTAATCATCCATCAACCGATGTCTTCAGATCATTGAGTGACTGAAAATGGCATATTGGCCGCCTCGTGCGATTCACAACGGGATAACAATTGTGGAAGCCTAGTTCTATAACTATAGTAAACATCCTTATCTCTATGAATTATCTATTACATTAGGTTGTTCAGAAATTAATGCAGATTTTCAAATTTTCTCTTTAAAGTGTTACATATCAGCCAGAAGTAAACCTTATTATCCAAATTTAAAGCTGTTAGAATTTACACGTTCTTGGCAATCAGAAAAAAGTCTAGTCTACCTATCCACTTGCTCAAAACCCTAAAATTACGAAGGCGATGAGGACACAAAAGGCAGTCCCAGCTTAGGCTAGGTTTCTAAATGATTCTAGCACAGGAAGGTATTAAGATAGCAAGAGGTCTAGCGAATATAGGGATGAGACAAATTTTCGTAGTTCAGTTCGTTTAGTATCTGCAGCGTCTGCAGTGCGACGTTTGGTGTCCCGTTACTGCTAAGGGTCCAACTCGTAAAGCATTGTTTTATTGAAGAAAAGATCGCAGACATTTCACCACGTTAGAGTTTGCTGCTTTTCGTACATTGACTCACGGAGAAACATTACACAGAGCCTTGGTACTCCCATAATCTTCATGGTAGAACCGATCCAATCTCGCTGTCTGTAGACCTTGAAGTAATCATCCATCAACCGATGTCTTCAGATCATTGAGTGACTGAAAATGGCATATTGGCCGCCTCGTGCGATTCACAACGGGATAACAATTGTGGAAGCCTAGTTCTATAACTATAGTAAACATCCTTATCTCTATGAATTATCTATTACATTAGGTTGTTCAGAAATTAATGCAGATTTTCAAATTTTCTCTTTAAAGTGTTACATATCAGCCAGAAGTAAACCTTATTATCCAAATTTAAAGCTGTTAGAATTTACACGTTCTTGGCAATCAGAAAAAAGTCTAGTCTACCTATCCACTTGCTCAAAACCCTAAAATTACGAAGGCGATGAGGACACAAAAGGCAGTCCCAGCTTAGGCTAGGTTTCTAAATGATTCTAGCACAGGAAGGTATTAAGATAGCAAGAGGTCTAGCGAATATAGGGATGAGACAAATTCTCGTAGTTCAGCTCGTTTAGTATCTGCAGCGTCCGCAGTGAGACGTTTGGTGTCCCGTTACTGCTAAGGGTCCAACTCGTAAAGCATTGTTTTATTGAGTTCTTCATCAAAATTTTCCACCTTTCTGTAGATGCTTTGAAACAGTTCAGGCGCCCATCCTGAGTTCCTCTATAATCAATCTAATAGATGCCTATTTGTTTGTTGTTATAAACATTTTCAATTCATCGTCGAAGCAGCAGAAAGACGTCTGCGACCTTTCTCAGTTTCGTGGTAGGGCCGGCCAGGAAGAAAACTTTACAAATTAACATAGTTTTATGCGTTCGTTAACACTTCTACGCGCCATATGCCCTTAACGTTTAGGGTCGTTTGCACTGCCTACGTCCGAATTTCGTGGAAATGGAATTATTGGAAGTAAATTTGTCACAAGCGCTACTCTGACGTCTCCATTTATAAGCATTTAAAGTTACAAAAAGAAAAAACGTAATCATACTACAATTCAGCTGCACCTGGCAACAGAGCATAAGATAGGCGCTGCATAATATAGTAAGGGCTCCGCAGAAAAAGTGCCAAAAACCATCACCTGTATCACCTGTAGTCCCGTTGATCGTCGAATGACTCGAGCGGGCGCCAGTAAATCCTCCATTTTTCCCTATCGCGTGCAAGAGTAGCCCAGTGGGTTCTCCTCGCCTTAAGGACTCGTCGAGCATCATATCTTTCTTCTAGGCTTTTAGTGAAGAACTCTGACCATCGGGCCGGTGGTCTTCCTGCAGTACGTTTGACATCCCGAGGAATCCAGTCAATAACGACTCTTGTCCATCGGTTGTATTCATACGCATTACGTGTCTGGCCTTTATCATTACCAACTGTTTCGCTTATGGAGCGGCATTTTTGATTTTTGATCGCGTTGACGCAGGTCGGAGCTTCGGATCCCATCCCTTACTTATGTGAAACGGGATACTCCTAGCATCGTCCTTTCGACTGCGCGTTCGATAACGCTGAGTGATCTTTCATCCTGCTTACGTAGCGACCAGGTTTCTGACGCTTATGTTAGGGCAGGA
Source organism: Angiostrongylus cantonensis (assembly GCA_009735665.1). Lineage (NCBI taxonomy): Eukaryota > Metazoa > Nematoda > Chromadorea > Rhabditida > Metastrongylidae > Angiostrongylus > Angiostrongylus cantonensis. The sequence goes on along the minus strand of MQTX01000111.1, from coordinate 1,496,237 downwards.
AGAACCGTTGAGTCGAAAAGGTGGGCACGGAGTCGGGTGTTCTTTGTTCTCTTCACTACATCCTCGATGCTCTCAAAAGCTCCCCAAGCCGCTCGTTTCCTTCTGCTCAGCTCTGGAGCTAAGTCGTTCATCATATTGATTTCCCGACCTAGATAGACATAACTGGAGCATTCAGAGATATTCGTTCCGTTGAGCGTGAATGGCCAAAAACCATGTGCCAGAAAAATGAACTTACAAACGGGACAATAATTTCTGAACAGCCACATCTGTCTACGAAATCCAATAAATGTACGGATGAAGTGTTTGAAATTCTGTCAAAACTTTCTATTACGAAGTACCACCAAATCGTAGCTAAGTTATGCTAATTTCTTCATAGAGTTCGCGACCAAAAAGGGCGGTTAGGTTGGTTAGAGTAGAGAGACACGAATACGCAGGAAATCAGTAGTTCGATCCCGCGCTCTGGACCACCAAGTCATTCCTCAATAAGGTGTCGGAAAATTGGTAGTCCTATGGGAAAACACTAATTTGATAGATCGGTAGGTTACTACTAGTCACTATATAGACTAAACATGCATGTATTCATCTTCGCGATGCCTACTTGAGTTAAATGTGCTACGCTTTCTTAAGGAGTTCACCAACTTCGAGCGCTTTATTCCGTTTTCTCAAAGCAAAAAGTCTTGGATACTCATTATTACCTGATGATATAGAATAACTTTAGTTACTTCTGAAATGTTTAAGATTTTTTGATCGACCCCGATATGACGTCATCCATGCGCTGATCAATCAAGCAGCGGAAAAACTCGGTCTAACTCTACATGAGCCTTTCGACTGGCAGGTGAGCATTGGTGAATACGAAAAAAGGAATGGATGATAAACTCATTAAAGCAGCTGCAGTAGCCTTCATGCTAGAGTAAAGTAAGTATTCTCTAGTAGTGAGTGGAAACTATTGAAATCAGCTAGTATTTACAGCGAGAAAAATTATGGTGACAGTTCCCAGGTTCGACTTTCTATTAACCTCGGCATTGGAATATGAATGCGTAGTTTTCTTGTTCAGCAACACAATGTGTTGTATTGTATTGTGTGCTTTTCTATGGAAGTAAATGTATGCTGTATAACAACCTCGCGATTGCTGAACAAGAAAACGACGCATTCATATGGTGACAGTTTTCTTAAGGGATGTGGCCTCTCTACATTATCAAAAAAGAACCACTATTTGTCTCTATGAAGAAAACCTAGCTGAGCCTTTAATGCACTCTTTTTCATTTTTTCTCCGACACAGGGCCTTTCTCCATTTAACTTCCAATGCTCGCTGAAAACAACTACTTCTACATAATTCTAATTGTAAAAGTATTACTTAGAAGGAGGCACGTATGTCGCAACGGTTAAAGGTCTCTAGTAGTATACACAAGGTCATTGGTTCTATCGCGTACCTCAAGCTAATCAAGCTCCTTATCCATCTGAGGTCGGTGATTTCGTAGGCGAAATATCCCTTCATTCAACTCTACGATGCTATGAATTTAATCAGTCAAACGTTTGACAGATAAATGTCAGCGTCGAGTACTTTGCACTTTATTCCAAAAAATCTGAAACAGATTTTCTCGGATTTTCAGCAGAACATTCACGCGCTTCGGAAAGCAGAGTTCGTTGGTGAGCTCGGTGAGTCAAATTTAGCGTCACTGAAAATGGACGAGGAGGAAGAGGAGAGCACAGATCAATCCGTGGATACAACGCCAATTGATATTGAATCTTAGACATTTAATTAATGAATTACTACTTGCACACTACTGCATTGTCTATGAATTGTAAAGGATTGTTTAAATTTAGAAGACCTACTAACTGACAAAACTGCCAAAAGGTTCGTGATGAAAAAAGTGAGGACAATAAACGTTCGTTGGTGAACTCATCCGTTGTCTGGAAGGTCGTTCAGAGTAATATCGAATGTCGCAACCCATGTTGCAACTCATACACTTTCAGTGAAACTCATTTTTACTATAGACTTTTACAAAGAAGAACAATAAACTGAAGCCTAAGAGAATCAGAGAGACACCGGGGTGGGGTTTGGGGTGAGCAGCAAGAAAATTGGCCCTTATGCTGGTCAAACATGGAAAACAGCTGGCATTACGGCGGAAATTAAGTATATAAGAACGTAAGTGATATGATTCAAAGAAAGTTGTAAGGCAATTACAATGCTTAGGAATTTGAGTTTCTTGTGATTGCTAAAGTCACAACTGTCCAACTGCTTGCGCGGTAGGTGTTCACTTTTCAACTAGTACAGTCCATCACCGCTTCTTGGCTTGATCTACGTCTCAGAAGAGCTGTTCCCTCCCAGCTGCAACGCCCGATTTATTATATGAGAACCGGAGAACGATTCGTCTTCGATAATTGAAATACAAATTGGCGCAAGTGATTCCCGTTGATATCAGACCTGAGTTGTATGTGTGCTCAGTGCATACAGCGCGATATCTCAACAAAGTTTGCGATTCCCACCAATTCACGCTCGATCAGCCTGAACGTTCCGAGCCGTGACCAGCGCAGATTTCTGATGAGACATATACAGTAAACAACGGCACTGATATTGAGCCATGGTTTTTTTTTTGTAATTTTCCTTTCCAGAAAACGTAAGAACTAAAGCTGATATTCCGACTCCTTGGAATTGGTAGCTACTGAAAATGGCCAGAGGTCAAAAGCCGTCTACTTAGCTTCATGGCTGGCCTCTTCTCTACCATGCTGAATGAGATTTGCGGGTTCTCGGACCACGTCGGACCAAAATGATAGCAGTATTTCTTTGTTTCATTTCTATTCTTCGTTTGATCGACAAAGATGGTAACTGTGACGAACGTCAATTCCCTTCTAGTCTCCGTTTGAAGGTTTCACGTAGTTTCATATCCAATGTCACGATCACATTTTTCTCTTCGAAAAGTCTAAATTCCATAACAAGTGTCTTCGGTTAACATAAAGAAAGGAGCCGTTGTTAACCTACTCGACAACGTTTATCTACGAGAAGTGTTAAACCGCCAACATCCCTTAAGCTTGTTGCTCTCCTTTGAAGCGCATTTTCAGTAACTAAGGTTAGCGCTAAAAAAAACAGTTATTTGTACAAAAAAATTAATTTTAGACGCTTTGATTGAAATTCTTATGAAAAGCATAGAAATTCCGTTGGACCGAATTCATTGCATAGCAGCGGTTTGCTTAATCAACGACTACTTTAAGTAGGCCTAATGGTGCCTTGAGTGACGTTTTCTCCATATCTGTGGGATTCACAACTGAATTGTGTATAACTCAAAAGACCGACTTTCTCTAAACATCGGCATAAATAATCGATATATTTATTTATATGTTCTCATGAACTGATCTTGTTGAGCTGATGCGAGGTTGGCATAAAATATTGTCGCCGTCGTTGTTGTCGTTGTTGTTGTTATTGTCGTCGTCGTTGTTGTCGTTGTGTATATATACGACCTAATAAGATCTAACATATGAACACCATATTGATCAAAACTACTTACCGTGCTGTTACGAGTAAGAATGCCCGCGTTGTTCAGGTGGGATGAGTAGCAAGACCCACCAGGGTCAAAATATCATTTTGAAATAAGGCGTCAGATCACGTGCGATAGTGGGAAAATCGTCCTTAAATTTTTCAAACGTATGCAAAACGCCTCCTTGTTGTTGTTATTGTCGTCGTCGTTGTTGTCGTTGGTGTCGTTGGTCGAAGGCCGACGTTTCGGCGATTTCGTCTTCTTCAGAACCTGGACATATTTTGCACAAGAATAATTAATAATTCGGTGGAAAAAACCAAAGTAATAATGAAGGTTAACATAGAAATGATCACCATAGCATCTAACATATAAACGATCACCTGTATCACCTGTATCACCTGTAGTCCCGTTGATCGTCGAGTGACTAGAGCGGGCGCCAGTAATTCCTTCATTTTTCACTGTCGCGTGCAAGAGTAGCCCAGCGGGTTCTGCTCGCTTTAGGGGCTCGTCGAACATCGTATCTTTCTTCTAGGCTTTTCGTGAAGAATTCTGACCATCGGGTCGGTAGTCTTCCTGCAGTACGTTTAACATTTCGAAGAATCCAGTCACTAACAGCTCTTGTCCATCGGTTATCATTCATGCGCATTACGTGTCCGGCCCACCTTGTCTTCGACTGTTTGGCGTATAGAGCGACATCTTCGATTTTTCAAACGTATGCAAAACGCCTCCAGAGCCTTGCGCGTTAAAGTTTTTGATACTGTGCTAGGATACGCACGGTCACTTCAAAATCATCGCCATTATGCCTTTGTGGCCTGTGTGTAAAAGCGGTCTATATATGTTCACCACTGCAGGCCTTACACGAGATCAAGTATATTCTACCTGAACTCATGCGATGGCGGTAGTGAACTAATTGACGGCGTAGGGTATTGGGTGGGAAGGTCAATAAATAAAAGGATAAAGCTCTCGGCGTTGATCAATCCCTGAGGGATGCGCCATGCATTCGACTTCATTAAGCATCGTAGGAGGTGATTGAATGCATATCTGGCCTTTACAATGCCTCGCGGTGGTTTGCCGATGTATCGAGCCAGTGCTGCTATCCTCCCAGACAAGTCTTTTGCCAACTTGCCGACTCCGGAGGGATGGAAGGCTAGGTGGGCCATGGGCACATTTCACGTGCGTGTCGCAGTGGCGCCTCCAACCACTGCGCCACACGCTCCCGGAAAGGTCAATAATGCCAAACAATTTTCAAGACTACTTTTTCTTAAGTACCTCTTAATGGCGTAACAGAACATTTTGCGGAACAATGCTGCCTTTTTGTCTGAGCCCAGCGGTTTCTACTTTGTACCCATTGGAAGTGGATATTTTTAGTGTCAGTTCTTAGTGTCATTACTTCTCTACATTTTCTCGTGCACAATTGTCGACAGCATTTATAACATTGAAGGAAATGGGTTGCTAGCAATGCAAGACAGTAAATGAGAAGGCACGTATTCTTGTAAGCACAATGTTGGCCACGAAGATAGAATCCATCTAACAGCTGGAGACGAAAATTGGGAGGTTAAGATTGAAATGATGTGAAACACAGGACGTAATAATCTTTATGAGACAGGATCCGATACCATGCTATGACACGAGATGGATGCATTTGCTTTAAGAAGTCCTATTGGGATGGTCATACCTCCTATTCGGCCATCGTTGGCGTCTGCAGGAAAAGATTAGCTCAAAAGAATCCCTGAAGTACCTCGCATCTGAGGCTGCGGATTGAAATTAAAAAATAAAGTAAACGACTGTTTGAGTTCCATATGATAATAAGGGCATTCAGGTAACTAATATGGAGCACCTCTCTCAACTTTAGACCTAGAAGTCTGCATGCAAAAGTATGATAATAAAAATGTGCAGCACAGTAGTAGTAATGCCGGTCATCACGAGTAAGGTGCACGTTCGGTCCCTTTTAGGCCCACCAAGCCTTTTATCTCTCTATAGCTGGAAAATTGGTACAGGCCTTATCCGAGGAGAATTCACCGAAATCCAATCGGGAACGCTGCAGCCCGGCTACCTCAAGACTCCGGGGAAAGTCGAATCGATCAGCATTCTACTACATTGAAGATGAAATGAAAACACTCCAGCAGCAGACGAAGCCACACGTAAAAGTTGAAAAAATTTAGAGGGTGATGAATGTGAGTAGACGAGTAGAATGTGAGAAGTACAGAGATCAACACAGGAAACGTGAAGAAACGTTGTATAAAATAAAAAATAAATAAATAAAATTCACAATTCGCACCGAAACTTTGCTATATACAAGGCCAAAAGATTGGCTCCGTCGCCCGAATAGATCAAACATTGTCTCCAGAACAAGAATTGGGAAAATTCATGCATGATTTCTTCCCAGGTTTCCATATTAAAACAAGTGTCGAAACGTTAGCCGATAATAAATATTATTATCAACCTCGTGTAAGCTCATCAAGGAAAAAATAAGTAAGATAGACTTCTCCTCTTAGCGGTCCATCCACAGGAAATTTGACATGCTGTGCTTTCGGTGATTGACGCTTGAGTATTCCTTTCAGATTGGACTAAACCTAAATATCTAAACAAGTCACCACCACTCTCCATGAGCATAATGGTTCAAATTCACATAGGTCACATGTAAGAGCACAAAGTTACTCGTCCGTGGAAACCAAATTTGACAGTGTTGTTTCACAGAAAGCCGGACCTCCACGATATTACCCTATATACTACCTACTCATCGTTCATAAGTTGTTTACACGGGTCTCAGCTCAACTGAGAAAACATCGGGAGAATGATAGCTATGCAAACGAAAAAGGCACTCAAGGGTACCTATTAATATGAACTACATTCATCTGACAACGAAACTCGCCCGTATTACGAATACAAGAGAAATCTTTGGCTTATTTTCATCAGTTTAAAATAGCCTTCCATTTACGCCGCAGAGAAACAGTTTGGACTATGTGGGTAACTCGAGAGTTCCAATACGTTGTGTGATGTTCAATGATAATACAGCAAGACCAAGCTGGAATCTCACCGCTTTGCAACATTACTATCATTAGCGCGAAAGTAAAAATCCGAAAAAGTAATGAAATCTAGTAGGGTTTATCTGTGCTACTTTTGACGATGACGCTCGAAGACAGGAATGCGATTATATAGATCTGAGAGCTAGCTGCTAGATGTTGATAGCCATTATTTAGGCCTTACTAATGAGTTAGCCCTTATATCCTTCATATGGTATCAGTTACTTAGCCGAAACGAATGTCAGTGGATTTCGAGAATACTCATAGAAAGAACGGTTTTTAGCTGAACCTTGAGAAAAGCGCGTTCATGAGAAGGACTTGTTTTTGATTCTCCATTCACATTCCGCAGGACCAATTTCTCTGAATGCTAGTACCTGATTCCAAAATTCATACTCAGCGTGGTAAAGGTCGGAAGCGTCCAGCAACACTCATGTGGAATCGATCCTCGCGCCCATGGCCCACCAAACCTTCCATCTTGCCGGGGTCGGCAGATTAGTATCCGACTTGTCTGGGAGAATAGGAGCAGCGGCTCGATAGATCGCTAAGCCACTGCGAGTTATTGTAAAGGCCAGATATGCATTCATTCACCTCCAACGATACTTAATGAAGTCGAATTCATGGCATATACCACAGGGATTGATCAACGCCGAGAGCTTTATTTTTTTGTTTTTGTGGTAAACAACTTTGCAAAATGGGCGACCAAGAGGAAACAAGTTGCTAGAGAACACAGAAAAATATCAAGGATGTTGTGAAGAGAACAAGAAATAACTGCATTCCTGAACGTTCTTGCCAAACTTTCGACTTTACGATTCTTCCTATCTTGACTTATGGATGGGAAGCATCGGTTCAACGTAAGTGGGATGTAGCATCACTCAACTGCTAAGCGCGTTATCTGGAAGGCAATTATAGGGGCATTCCACAAGGAAGAAATGGGTGGAACTGCGAAATTCCGACCAATATGATCACCCTACGATTAAAAATGGAGGATGACGTCATCATGGTTCTGAGAATCACGTTGACTTGGCACGATACAATATCGGATCTACAAACGATGTTAATGACATTGAGTGTTACGTGGTTTCCATTAGTGAGAGCGGCGAGACCTGATGGACTAACCTCTTCACGATTAGCTTAGAAGAAAATTATGACACTTTTCGATGTTTTTCTTCAATAAGCAGACACGAGGTTGTTATTATAGAATTTATTGAAATACAATAGCTGACGTTTCGGCGGTTTCGCCTTCTTCAGAGCCGTTTATTTTTTTGTAAAGTTAGTTGGTGGATAGCAGCCGCACAGAGTCTGTGGTATTGTATTCCAACAAATTCTATAATAACAATCTCGTGTCTGCTTATTGAAATAAAACATCGAATTGTCAATCAATGCCGAGGTTAACAGAAAGTCGGTCTTGGAAATGATGACACTTTTCGAAGCCCTGGAGCAATACGAAACAATCGTTCTGACCTTGCACACAAAAGGATAAAGTGTGACTTTAACTCACTTTGGTGGAGTAGTTTGACCATAATCGACATAACAGCAGATCAATAAAATTAGATAAATAAGACAGAGAGAATGGAAGAGAGATGAAAAGACATAGCACGTCCGTTCCATTTCGGTAGCTGAACTGCTTACTACTAATACTTTCGTGATCATTATGTTCGCGTTTTATTATCTATCGGTTCATTCCAAAATCCTTCCCGTCAAGTGGCTGGTTATCTTGAGTTGCTCTTTCTTTTTGTCATTACTTGATCTCTGTTCGTAATCATCTCAATTTTCTTTTATGCCTGAAGTTGCTTTAATTTGCTGTTTTCGTTTTCTACAAACACTTTCCCACTGTTGTTGAGATTCGACTGAGACTCTGGCACGATCCTACCTACCTCTTGGTTTTCCACATGTCAATTCCAGGAGAACTTTAATGACTTGAGCAATTCTGAGAGTATATACATATGAACAAAAGAATCTTAGACAATGAAAATCGATATAACTAAATTCATAAATCAGGTCTTAAGCTTTTTCGCTTTATTATAGTTGTTTCATTGACCTAGGGGCGCATGTGGCGCAATGGTCGGAGGCGCTCTGCTATACACATGAGAACGATTCCCGCGCTCATAGCTCATAGTCCACCAAGCCTTCCATCCCTTCGGAGTGGGCAAATTGGTACTAGACCTGTCTGGGAGGATATCAGCACTGGCTCGATGCATCTATAGGCGACCGCGAATCATTGTAAAGACCAGATTTGCATTCAGTCAGCTCCAACAATGCTTAATGAAGTCGAATGCATGACGCATCTCCGAGGGATTCATCAAGGCCGAAAGTTTTATCCTTTTATACTTTATTATTTCATTGGTTCATTTCAAATCAAAGCATGCCCCTTATAATTTCGTTCGACATTGGCTCGACAGATAGCTGAAAATCGTATTCAGATGGACATGTAAGAGGACATGAGGCATGAAGGAAATATACGTTGAAAAGTAGAATGATGTAAGAAGATGAGTACATGTGGCTTCCTAGTATATCTTTCGCCTAGCTTTCTTTCGTTAATATGTCATTTTTCCCTAGATAATGACTGACAGCGATTGTACTTCGGCTGTTGGCACGCCACCATCTCAGTGTGTCCAGTTTGGAGCTCTAGCGTTTGTCGATGGCTACTTGAACGTTGTCCACACCAAGCACTTGATGACATTTCAATGGGCCACCGAAATTATACTCGATTAGAGCGCTTCACATCCGATTATCTTTCCAGGAAGTTTGCTATAGTTTTCCATTAAGAGTAAGTACGGCTTTTTCCTTCATTCCAGTTTTTAAACTAGCTCTATTAGTGTTTTTGTTAAGAATCGATACTTCGCCCATCTTCACATCATCATTTACTACTGCGATGTTAATGCGTCCATGTGCATAACAGGTCCACTTCGGCTCCCTAATGAGAAAGTCGTAGCACACTGGTTCAGTTGTTTGCTTTTTGCTCACAGTCATTCTGTTCCCGACATGGTCCAGTTTAGCTAATGAATCTACAATTCACTGGAACTAATGAACTGGCTATCTGAGTTAAATGACAAGATCCCAAATATGTTTGCCAATTGGAGAATACAAAGAATACAATTTTCTGTCTGACACTTAGACAGCTCAAAGAAAGAAGCAGTTCTACAACTTAATAGATGTGTTGCGCAATGTCTAAAGTTGGTCTGCAAGTTGTCCACAAGTGGCTCTCTCCAGCAGAAATTTCACCTGCGAAGCGACCATATTGAAAGTGAATCCTTACGTAGTGGCATAGATAACTAAGTTTCTTCCTACTTTATGTAGGGATAACAAAAATCTTACGAATGCTGGGTGAAAATTCTATGGTTTTTATGTTGAATAGAAACAAAAGTGGCACCGAAGAAGATCAATACTCAATAATCTCAATATCAAGACCTATCTTTTCCAAGGAATTATACTTTTAAGCCGCCCACGTTATCGCGTTGTTCTCAGTTTGGCCTTCCCGAAGCAACGAGTGTATGTGGTTTTATAATAGCAATTTCTACAAGGGTACGTTATTGAAGGAGTTACTTCTATGACTTCTAGACCAAGAATTCAAATCTGTTGTCAAATTTCACCTTATTGAAGATAATCGTCTACTTTTGTCAAATTCACCAGGTGCGCGCTTTCGCAAAACACGCTATGGCCGCTGATCTCTCGGTCCATCCCTTCAACAATAACAAAGACTCGGCTGATCGTTTGCCTAGCCTAGAGATGAGCAGCGTTTACGGACCATCTTCTCTACCCGTTAACAAGCCACTTGACGCGGCGCGACCCTCGACGACGTTTTTGTTGTGGTCCCGGCTAATGAGTTCCGACAGCGAAAGTCACTACCTATGATTGCGCACAAGTGTTTTTGCCACCTAATCTGTTAGGCCGGGCGGGTTTATATCTCCAGTGCCGGGCTCTTTGTAGCATGATTTATCCGCAGGACACCATTAGTATGTTCACTTTGGCTTTCCTGCTACTCCCTAACAATGCCAGTAAGCGTTCTTTCCTAATAGCGGACTTTTTCAACTTAATGGTGCTCCTCTATTCATTCTTTTGTATTAGGATGTCGTTCCTTCATGAATAAGCGTCTGTACTTTTCAATGGTCTTGTGATGTCTTCCTGAATAACAAGAAAACCAACAGATGCAGTGGTTTTTAAAGAGCAGATAGGGAAACCGGATTTTTATTTGTCATTATTATCTTCTGGAGATCTCATAAAATTTATTGCTTAGGTTTTATATTCCATTTTTTTTTCTTTTCTCGTAGTTATTAGGATCGAAAATTGAATTTTTTAACCCAGAAGTAGAGTATTTTTATTTGTTCAACTGTTTCACTGTCTTACCACTTGTTCTCTCTTCCTTTCTGTCTGTCTCTCTCCCCTATCTTCCTCTCTCTCTTTGTCAATAAACTTTCGCCATTTTTTACAAGCTGCGTTTTTTGTAGATCGTTTTGCTTTTTAATAGTCCCACGATAGTTACTTACATTATTAACTACTTGTGTCCGTCTTCATAGTAGTAGCCAAATGTGATATAAAGCCGGTGTTCGGAAAATCCTCTGCGAAGTAATAGATATCTATATTGGCGCTAAAACTAGGTCAAAGTAATAAACTCGGGAGATCGCCGGTACAGAATGTCACAGTTTTTTACGGATGTCCTTACATGAATGCGATCATGATCAAATCAAATACCTCTGGGAAATTTTGACTGCTGTAAAAGGTTAAATAAAGGATAAAGCTCTCGGCCGGCGTTGATCTATCCCTGAGGGTGCGCCATGCATTCGACTTCATAAAGCATTGTTGGAGGTAATTGAATGCATATTTGGCCTTTACAATAACTCGCGGTTGCCTATCGATGTATCGAGCCAGTGCTGCTATCTTCCTAGACAAGTCTGGTACCAATTTGCCGACCCCGAAGGCCCGAAGGGATAGAAGGCTTGGTGAACCATGGGCGCCATGATCGACTCCACGTTTGCGTCGCAGTAGCACCTCGAACCACTGCGCCACACGCGCCTTTGAATGGCATTCATTGACTGCAGTAGTAGCTAGTATTCGAATCCAACGCACGAACGCATTTTTATTCCATTCATTACCTGAGAGTTTTCTCTACTATCTATTTGTAACTGTAAGTCGTGAGAGAGTTGCATTTTGTGGCACAATATTGGCAAAAGAAATATAGTTATGTTCTATTTGTAGTTTTTCATAGGCTGTTACAAACTATTCCTGTTTAGCTGACGCGAGGTTGGTACAGATGTTCTTATTGTTGTTGTTGTCGTTGTTGTTGTTGTTCTTTTTATTCGACAACTGACGTTCCGGAGATTTTTCCTTCCTCAGAGCCGTGCTGTTGAGTGCCACCCGTGCCTTGCACACGACGGATTCACATCAACCATCGAACAGCAACAACAACAATAAGAACATCTATGCTAACCTAGTGTTAGCTAAACAACCTAGGCGGCTCGTCCTCACTGATTGTGTGGGCCCCAGCATAACCTCCATTTTTTGGAGATACTACGCTCAATTATCATTCAATAGCAGTGAGGAGGAAAAATAGGATATCTCCAAGCTTTACAACCGGACCACCTTCGTGCAAGATTTCTGAAAACGAGGAATATCTAAGAGCTAATAAAAAAATCCTCTGTAGAAAACTAACCAGAGTTGATGATCGGATGAATCGACAAAGAGTGAACACCAAAAAGGTTTCCTGTCGTCCAACCACCGTATCGTTCTTGTGATCTTGGGAATTATATACATCACACTTTCTCTACTTCAGGATTTTTTTGTACGATTCACGTGCAGTCATTTGATTGCAACTTTTAGCCGATGCACTTTGTGTATCTGCAGGTACATCCATTCCCGTGTACCTAAGAGATCACCAATGTGCGAAAGATCTTAGGCAATAAAGCAAGGAGTCCTACATATGAAGCCAATTGCGTCCCGAGGCAAGTACAACCTTGCTTTTTGTCTGCGTTTAACCTTCCTTCCACCGTCTCCAACCATCTTCGAATCTAGTTAGTTCAAAAAACTAATATGACAGGCTTTCCCATTAAACATGATGCTTAGTATTTTGGAAAGCATTATTAGAGCCAAGGCATCCCTCATGGCGTAATTATAGTGACGCCATTCAATACGTCGATGAATTTTTTTAAACCCAACCCTAGGCGAACCAACACTTTCTGTCAGTTCAGTCATTGTGGTTCCCTGAAGTCCCGAGGTCATCCTAGCCAAAGTCTGCCCCTGGTAGTGACCACCACAGGTAGTCGCGCCCTTTTGGATCAGAGGGAGATTTGACATCACATGACTTGTTAGATATTAGGACTGCGGTTATGGTTTACTCTTAGCTAGGTTTCCTGATGGGAATGCAGAACTCCTTCTCAGCTTGGGAGGCCCTGTTGGGGAAATGAAGCCTAGCCCCCATCTGTACATCATGCCCCGGCATCTAGGAAAGCCTAATAGCCACGATAAGGCGGCAAACAGTTTGGTGGATATATATATATATATATATATCGATTATTATGCCAAGATTTATAGAAAGTTGATTCTTGGAACTATTTACGTTATCGTGTTTGTAACCTCAGGAATAGATCTACGTTTCTACTTACTATGCCTTGCAGTGTGTGGATTTATGTGCTAATAATTGATCAATTCATGTTAATCACTTCACCAGCTTTCTATTTGTCCTCGAAAATGGATTCGGTCTACAATACCGCATTCAATAGATATCCGTCGGCAAGAATTGTTGCTCCATGAAAGTAATCCTAGAGAAAGGGAAAAACACTACAAGGACATACGACTGCATGTGGTAGAGACCCTGGTGTAGCTACTCAGAAAAAACTACGCTCAATTATCATTCAATAGCAGTGAGGAGGAAAAATAGGATATCTCCAAGCTTTACAACCGGACCACCTTCGTGCAAGATTTCTGAAAACGAGGAATATCTAAGAGCTAATAAAAAAATCCTCTGTAGAAAACTAACCAGAGTTGATGATCGGATGAATCGACAAAGAGTGAACACCAAAAAGGTTTCCTGTCGTCCAACCACCGTATCGTTCTTGTGATCTTGGGAATTATATACATCACACTTTCTCTACTTCAGGATTTTTTTGTACGATTCACGTGCAGTCATTTGATTGCAACTTTTAGCCGATGCACTTTGTGTATCTGCAGGTACATCCATTCCCGTGTACCTAAGAGATCACCAATGTGCGAAAGATCTTAGGCAATAAAGCAAGGAGTCCTACATATGAAGCCAATTGCGTCCCGAGGCAAGTACAACCTTGCTTTTTGTCTGCGTTTAACCTTCCTTCCACCGTCTCCAACCATCTTCGAATCTAGTTAGTTCAAAAAACTAATATGACAGGCTTTCCCATTAAACATGATGCTTAGTATTTTGGAAAGCATTATTAGAGCCAAGGCATCCCTCATGGCGTAATTATAGTGACGCCATTCAATACGTCGATGAATTTTTTTAAACCCAACCCTAGGCGAACCAACACTTTCATTGCCCCAGAGTTGGAAAATTTATGCGAAGATTATCCGGAACTCATTTCCGTTCTTAATTCCTTGGAAAGTCCCAACAAGGCTATCAGAGCATCGGATTTTGAATCGGGAAAATCGACTTGACCAACATTCAGCGACCAACATTCAGAATGCTCACTGCAAAGACCAGAAATTCTCAAGCAGAAGTGGAACCCAAATGCAAATCCCGAAGCCTTCATAGATGATGGATGCGCACCCTAGGCGAACCAACACTTTCATTGCCCCAGAGTTGGAAAATTTATGCGAAGATTATCCGGAACTCATTTCCGTTCTTAATTCCTTGGAAAGTCCCAACAAGGCTATCAGAGCATCGGATTTTGAATCGGGAAAATCGACTTGACCAACATTCAGCGACCAACATTCAGAATGCTCACTGCACTGCTTTGGCTGTATTCTAGACATTTGCAAATTTATCCATTTTAACAGCTTGAAGGTGGTGTTACTAGTTTTTAGGGTCAGTAATCACTTATACGGAATAACTCCGTATCACCGTGGTCGCTTCACACAAGTCACTGCTTTGGCTGTATTCTAGACATTTGCAAATTTATCCATTTTAGCAGCTTGAAGTTGGCGTTACTAGTTTTTAGGGTCAGTAATCACTTGTACGGAAACAGCCAATGAAGATTCAACAAGATTCGAATGAAAGCGTAGTTGATGAGCAACGCCCTAATAAGCACATCTAAGCACACAATACGCCCTCTTCTCTGATTTGCATATCCTCCAGGGGCGCAATTTGAAACAGCATACTCGACCAAGCCCCAGCAAATGCAGCTCGCCTATACCCCTTGTGGTAATCATGCTGACGAAAACATTAAGAAGTACGGCTGAAAGTTATGTACCAGCAAAAGAAAGCCTCTTCTTCCTTCTTTTTTTCATTCGTTTATTTTTTTAGTTACTAAATCGCCTTCTATTCCAATTATCAGTATTCGGAGTTTAGAAATTAGTGGTAATATTCAGTATTCTTTGAAATAAAGTTAACTAGGAAGTGACTGGTACAGAAACCATCTAAAGCACAAAACATCTTCATAACCATAGCGCCTTCTCAATTAAAGAATTACCCAGATCTGGCCTTCCTTTGACTTTCGTCTTGACCGCGGTTCCTGAATCAGGAAACGAGTCGAATAGAATAGTGCGATGGTTCGCGCGATATGTGAAGTCGGATCGTGTGAAAAAAAGCTTCACGATCAAATGAAGAAACGAGCATCCGGTAGGACTTCCTAGAATTAACAAGTAAAACGACTTCCATAGATTATTACAGCAGCAGACACTGTCACAAGCTATTTTTAAGAGCTCACTATAACTCAAGGAGATAGACTGGATACGATTACAGAGACCAAAAATGAGAGGACGAACCACCGTGGACTGCCTATGAAAAAATCGAAGATGTCGAAAAGCTAGCTGAGTAAAAGCTGTATAACAGCATCGTGGAGGCTGAATAATTTAAAGAAATACAAGTCATTGCGATGTTAACTTTTTATTTGCTGCCTATCATGTTAGTTATCTGGTTAAGTCCTTAACCAGAGATCTTCGATTTTTCCGTACATAGAAAGTATAACTGTCGACGAAAAGGAAAATGAGCAATTATTTAAGAAGAAAAAAATCATTGTGGAAACCCGAGAAATTGATTTTTACATTTTCTATATTGGTTTTTAAACAACCGTTTATTACTTCTCATGCTTGCCCATTCCACTATGAGATGCGGATTATTAAATTTGCAGAAAAGCAAAAGAAAGAAGTTTAGAAAAAACCTTGTTTATGGGATGTATTACCACTAGCTTACTTAAATGACACTCCCACATTTTTTACACACTCACTTTTAAGTTGTCTAAGGTCCAGCTCACTTTAAGGTCACCATATTGCCACTAGATGGCCTTTAACGACTGATTTGTTCTTTTTGGACAATTCGACCTTGTTGGAAAAGCTCGTGCATGAAAAACATAGCGAATCCAGAAATCTGCTATGGCTAAACAGAAACGCCGTTCCGACCCACTCCACGCCCCCACACCACACCGGGACATCGGCGTGGGCGTGGCCGTAGTCGTCTGCAGAGGATCGGAGCTCCATTAGGAGAAATCTTAACAATTCCTCGTTATCGCAGATCTCTAGCCCAGTACTTCAGTGCTACATCAAGTAGCTTCTTATTTGTTGAGCTCATCGGATATGGAAGAACTGATAGATGAGAGTGTGCATTTTGATAATGTCGTCCATCTCCATGTTTTTTTTTCTTCTTTTGTCCAGTAAAGTCAATGAGCTGAGGTCTTGCTAAACCCGTGTCTCTTGCACATTTTAGCCTTTTAAAGGCTGAAATTTTACTGGAGACTTTTCATAACATTATGATAAACGTGTGTGGTACTTTGCGTATGGAAATTTTAACACTAAAGCCACACGTCATTTATGCTTATAATTTACATCTTCATGTTTCATTTACCCTTATTAGGAGTCACTTACTGCATGGTTGAGGTGGCCATCATGAAAAGAGACACCATTCTGATGGTGTCTTGGAGTAGTAGACGAAGTGCACCGACTGATTCCATGATTCCCAGCGTAACTGCGGCGCTGCTGAGGAATGAGAGCCGTAAACGAGTCCCATATGGGAGAATCATTGTCTAAGAATGGTGGTAGCAACTTGGCCAAGGTTTAATAGCTTTCCATTCGTTTCTTTTTCGACGAATGATTGGAATGTGTGTGACCACCTTAGATTGGTGTTTTCCGATATTCGACGCCACGCCTACTGTTTGGTAACTTTTGCTTCTTTCTAAGAGAATTAAACTATACGTTTTTTTCACGGAAAGGTACTATGTGGTGGCAGTGTGATTTGGGATACAGCCTCAGCTTAACTGAGTTCGTTGCCGATTTGGGTTCCCCAGATCAATCCCTTTGACGCATAATTACTGATGGAACTGATTGATAGAACTAGCTAAGATACAGAAGAAACGAAGGACCCGCATGATGCAGTAGTGAACGCTTTAGCTCCCAGAAAGGGTAATAGTTTGTTCGCTTTCCACCGCAGACACCTGCGCTACGAAGTTTTGCAGATAACTCCGTATCACCGTGGTCGCTTCACACAAGTCTTTTTTTTTGGCAGAAATCAAGTTGTCTGAAAGAATTGTTTTGTGAGTTAAAAAAATGAAATGGATATACGAAAAGAATTCCAAAGAAGCCTAGGTCAAAGTGTTCAGTGTTGTAACAGTTGAGTTGTTGCAATTACTGCGTTTTCAGCACCAGTATAAATGACGCCAGTGATAAGTTTACTTTTCACACTTTTATAAACAAAGTGATATAATAATGGGAATGTTAGCTGGAGCATTCCGCCGTGAAGAGCTAGAGCATAGCTGAGCATTCGTCCACAGACCAAATGCGGACGGCTACGTCTGACCTGGAACCATCCTGCTAAAGGGATCTATCGACGTTCTATAAAATATCGTAGTGAGGCAGTTAAATAGGAAATAGGCTCTGGCCCATAGTTCTTGCCGGAGATGAGACGTTAGGGCAATGAAGCAAGTAATAACGATTATTAGAGTGACGTTTTTCTGTTATCATAGAAAGAGCTGGTTTAAGAAGAAGCAATTGTTCTCTAAGGAATAGGAATGGAGCTGATGCATGGATGGTCGAAATGTTAAAATCGCATCTCTCACATTTGTCAATTTCTGGTGCTCTAATCCTTTTTTAATACATTCATCTATCCTCATCTATCTTCAGACATTTTTTCTTGCCTACCGCCCTTTTTCCTAATCATCGCTGAAAAATACGATGTTCATTTTGTTCATTTCATCAATGCTATGTGTCCTAGAAGCCTCTGCGATGTTCTATTTCTTCGGTGTTCGTATCTACATTTACCATTTATAGATCCCTCGTTTTCGTCTCTTTATGACTCACCCGATTCGTCTTATAGCGGACTTTTCTGACTTTTCAACCCAACCCTATCGTTTTCAAGTCTTTTCGGAAACGTTCATTTCGATGGTCATAATTACGGAGCGGCGACCGACCTTCTGCTGTCCATCGCCGACCGGCCTTGACAGATCCGTGGGTAGGATGGAGTAGTTGCTCAAGACATTCCAGTAAACACCTTAAACTGCGCCCATCTAGTCTTTGTTTAGAATTTGCTGAGAGGCCTCACTTGTCTCGATATGGTTTTATTAGTTATTTTGCTCCTGGTGTTGTATCGTCCGTAGATTCAACCGCTGACTAAGCGACGAAACTCCTTAACGAAAGACATTGATTAGTTTTTAAACCACTTATCAGGAAATTACTAATTCGCTTAAACAGGACCAGAGACGTTTTTCCTTTCACTACCATGAAACGGTTGCGACCCATCGACGATTTTTTCTCGTTTTTTTTTATACAAACGCTTGAACATGTTTGCTAAATAATCGAAGAAGGTAGCCTTGAACAGCTTATTCAATATGAATCCAAGTGTTTGCTGGTGAAGAAATCCTACTCGGTCCATTAAGTTTTCATATCGAATGCTATTTTTACCACAACTGTCAGATCTCTCACAAAATTTTATCCCGACTTTTCTTTAGAACTTTGCCTTGCCGATCTTTATCCCTCTTTCCATGCTGCTAAATTAGAGCTCTTTCCAATGTCTTCGTTTGGGTACAAGATTTCTTACTGAGATTTTTTCTTAAAAAATGGAACCCTACGGTCATTTACTGCAAAACGGTACTTGGCAATATTTTGGTTGCTGTCAATCCTGAACGGTAAGTATTTTTTAGAAAGTCTTATTACAAAGTGTTAAAATATTGGAGATATATGTCAAGAAATGTCTACGATGACGAATTTAAGTTCACTCAAACAAAAACTTCAAAGAATCCAAGGGATAGACGTCCTGATCACGCTAGAAGTGGTCGCGAATTGATCGAGTGCTTATCATTATTTATGGAATTAACATAATTAATGCAGAATTCACCGATTGACATATGGCCCTCGAGCACGTAATTGTCTCACTTCCTCGATTCGATCCATCATTTTCACTTTCTCATGAATTCTGATAGAAATGGTCGCACGACATACTCCTTCACTTGCTCCTCTACCCTTTAGAGGTAGCGCAGCGATTAGAGGCGCTCTGCAATACACACGAGTTTGATCCTTCGCCCAAGGCTTCCATCCCTCCGGGGTCTGAAAATTGGTACCAAACTTGTCTGGGAGGACAATAGCACGGGTTCAATACATCGGTAGGCGTCCGAAAGTCATTGTATAGGCTAGATATGCGTTCATTCACCTTTAACGATGCCTAATGAAGTCGCATGCATGCTGCATCCCTTAGGAATTGATCAACGCCGAGAGCTTTACCCTCTATCCTTTTACTCTCTTGCGCACCATCTTCTGCCATTCGCCCTGACCTCACCTATTGTAGCCACTTTGATTGTTCCATTGAAGGCGTCACAGTTTAATTCACAGCATTCCACTCCCTGTTTGAGTTATATTTACAATTGCAGTTACATTTATGCCTTATTTATTTCTATCTACTGCAGTATTTACACTTCTGCTCTCTCCCTGTGCCCATCTGTTTCTTTGCTTCATGATCCTTCGAAGAATTCAGTTGAAGGAATGTATGTTTCTACGCGTTGCAGTTACTTCGAAGTATGGATCGAGAACATTGCAACTTCTTTTTTTGCTCTTTTTATTGGTTCTTTCACCTCATAGTTGTGCTCCATGTCTGTTTCAAATGGTTAGGAATTCTCTAACTCACAAATATACGAGTGAACTTAAGGAGCACCTTCCATGATTGACTTAAATCACTTCATTCATGTCGCAGATCCGTCCAATACCGGCTCTTCACTATCCAGAATCCTCTGTCTGAAGACGATGAGGCTACCTGATTTGTCAACCAAACTTCAATCATTCCAGTTCTCTATCACAAACGCGTGTTTTTGCTTTGCTGTAAAACTGAAGAGAAAGCAGAAAAAACTAACACGAACCTGCGTCTTTCTACTCGCATTTCTGCCTGCCTATCTGACCTTGGGAGTTATCGTTGAAACGTCTGAATTTCACCTTGAATAACATTAAAAAAACCACTTGCTAGTTTAATGGCACCAGTCACCTCAGCGGGCGCATGTGGCGCAACGGTTGGAGGTGCCCTGCAACACTCACACAGGATCGATCTCGCACCCATGACTCACCAAGCCTTCCATCCCTCCGGGGTCGGCAAATCGGTACCAGACTTGTCTGGAAGGATAGCAGCACTAGCTCGATACACCAATAGCCCACCGCGAGTCATTGTAAAGGCCAGATATGCATTCAATCACCTCCAACGGTACTTAATGAAATCGAATGCACTTCGCATCCCTCAGGGATTGATCAACGCCGAGAGCTTTATCCTTTTTTATTAGTCACCTCAGTTATAGCAGTCACTTTGTTGAAATTCTTTGCAGATACGTTCTTTATGAGTTGTGTCATTCACGTTTCCTCAAGTTTGGTTATCGCTTTGGAATATAAAGCACCTGTTTTTATTTCACACTGTATTACTTTATTTGCAAAAAGAATTTCAGGCAGGTCACAATGGAATGTGCAAGCTGACCCATTCACTATTCTTCTAGTTAGCTATGTCGATTTGTTATACCTTGCTAGTATTAGTATGCAGTAATCTTGTGAACAGTATTAGCTTCTTGGTACCCGAATCGGTGCCGATCGGCCATGTGGTTGGCTATGTAGAAGGTCGACCAACGCTCTCCACTCATAGCAAGTACTTCTTCGTCTATCCAGACCCCATATCCGAGCAGGTTAGCCTTTTTCGAATCTTTGGACTCAGGTCACTTCTTCATTGAGCAGCAGTCAGTGACATCAGCACTGTGCTGTGGACCTTTTGTGAAATTCAATTTGATTGCCCATGAAGGTATTCTGAAATAACTGTGTCATTAAAACGCGTATGAAGGAAGATTATTTAATCTTTGAAGCATTCCAATATTTACTGGTTAGTATAAACGCGACTTATGAATTGAAAGCTATTCACACTTTAAAACGGCGTGAATTTTACTTAGAACTGAGGTCTGCGCAAGCTTTGTGATAGGCCACAGCTAGTAGGTAAGACGATACAAACTTTCGGTTCCAATTTTTGTCCCAAAATATCACCTCGACATCCCAATCATTGCCCACGAGTTAAACTTTCGGATTCTTGTCGCAATCTCAAGCACGTCCCCATCGTTTCTTTTTTTCCTTGGCCGACCCATTATTGTAGACTCTAAGGCTGAGAGATCCGACGATGAGCAACAAAAGAAGAAATTTCATTTTGGTCTCTTACAAGGCTATTTACGCCTGATTTGCTTAGCGGGGTGCTCATCACCTAACGGCCTCACAAGTAGGACATAGGCGACCTTGCACGTCGGCTGTCTCGTAACTCGGGCAATTATGAACGTTCGAGGAACACCAGCTATGCGGGTCATCCATTCCTCGTCTAGGGGTGACATAAGCGAAGTGAGGTAGACGAAAAAAAAACGAAAACCTCATGACGCCTACCAAGAGCTGCTATTTCACTTTTCAAAGGTTATCTATTCTCATTATAACAATTCGCGTCACCGTATTCATGAATCTTGTAGATGTTGCAGCTCTCATCAAATTGGAGAAACACTGCCTGATCGACGGAAAAAACTTTGGCCAGAGTATGACTCAAAAAAATCGATTAGGAGGTTTCATTAAACTCGAAAGCAGTGCTTTATCGGCGAACCACCTTTTCCTAAAGTATCACTCTGCGAAAGAATCTATTAGAAGTTTTTTTAAGTGAAAAACAATACGTGGTCACAGAATCAACTTTTACCATACTTTGACTGGGAAGCATCAAGGAGTTCTAAGTTTAGCTTGTAAGACAGTCCGAGTATCAAGAATGCAAGTAGCATCTTTATGTTTTTCTCAACAGAAAGCAGTCATCATCATCATCCAACTTGGTTTTTTGGCAGAATGGTTCGCTGCTGACTTGTCCTGATATCGCTTTCCTCGAAGCAAGAGCACGTGTGGCGCAGTGGTCGGAGGCACCCTGCAACACTCCCAGCACCCACCAATCCTTCCATCCATCCGGGGTCGGCAAATTGGTGCTAAACTTGTCTGGGAGGATAGCAGCACTGGTTAGATACATCGGTAGGCCACCGCGAGTCATTGTAAAGGCCAGATATGCATTCATTCACCTTTAACGATGCTCAATGAAGTCGAGTGCATGGTGCATCCCTCAGGGATAGATCAACGCCAAGAGCTTAATCCTTTGTCGCTTTACTCGCACTTTTTTGCGTGAAGTGATGGTCGAACTGCATAAACGCATTTTCTTCGATTCCACTCTTTAGTATTTAGCCGAATCATGAGATCGAATCCGAACCATGTAAAGATGTAAAAAACTTGTATCGACTTTTATTATATCAAAATAATCATAAATTTCGGAAATCGTTTGGAACTCTTTTAACTTAGCTATCCCCTCAACGTTTACACTTCTTTCTCATCTGCAGTAATAAATCGATTTTTGGAAGAAGATTTTAACCATCTACAGGATACCTTCGACCGTCTTAACTAGAGCACTTTAGGTTAAGAATCTTTCTTCTTAAACCGACCATAGCCAAATTCTAGTAGACCAAACAAACCCAAACTGGATCTCGTTTAGAACTGTTAACGGTTTCTTGTTTCTGTTGAGTGCTAATGAAAGCTTTTAGTAAGATCGAGCAAATCTAGGCACCTTTCGTTTAAGTTCGACTTCTCAGCAGCGTAAAAAACTTGTTAATAGTCTTTTTTTTTTTACTAGAAAACCTTATTCAAGACCTCCAGCCTAAGCATTGCAAGGGGTGATTTCCATGCATATCCGTTCCATCATGAGCCATGATGATTCAGGTTTTTACCGAATATGGAAGAGAACGGCGCTATCCGGTCCAGCTTGTCTACGCCTTGTCATCACTGCTCCATCACCGCCATACATTAGCGGTTTGTGATGACTCGGAGGAAGACGTTTGACTTATAGGCCAAACGGTCGGTCGCAAATAACAGATGTCATCGAATACATGACACGCAACGTAGTGCAGAATCGCTAATGGCTCTGTTTGGTCTGGTTCCTCAGTTTATTGCTAAGGCAAAGGCTAATCGAGATGGAGGTTAGGCATTCGGAATTAAGTGAGGCTCCTGTATATGGAAGAATACAGCCGTATTAAACAAGACTCGTACATCGTCTTCAAAATTACCAAATTGATCGATATGGATATCGTGGATAAAGTATTTTTACCCTTGCATTTATGGTCCATAGAGATTTAATTCTAACTGGAATTCTGGATCGAGTTCTCTGTGAAGGGCGGTGACAGTAGAGGGGGCTTAAAACTCTGGTACGAGATTTCATTAAAAAGGTCACAAGTCGTAATCTCTGCTTAGTTTCTACTCGGTTTCTGAATTAAAACATCGAATTCAATATCCTCTTGTGTGACCATTGAAGAGATGGACTTTTGGCCGTAAATCGCATTTCCGTTTTCACGCCGAAGAATGTCAGACTCCTCACCACAATTAGGCAGGAAAACTCGGACAAAGCACTGTTGATAATTACTGTAATTTTGCTTACTGTAATTAATGGAGAGTTGGTGTATAAACAAATCACGTGAGGCTCCTGTATATGGAAGAATACAGCCGTATTAAACAAGACTTGTACATCGTCTTAAAAATTACAAAATTAATCGATATGGATATCGTGGATAAAGTATTTTTACCCTTGCATTTATGGTCCATAGAGATTTAATTCTAACTGGAATTCTGGATCGAGTTCTCTGTGAAGGGCGGTGACAGTAGAGGGGGCTTAAAACTCTGGTACGAGATTTCATTAAAAAGGTCACAAGTCGTAATCTCTGCTTAGTTTCTACTCGGTTTCTGAATTAAAACATCGAATTCAATGTCCTCTTGTGTGACCATTCAAGAGATGGACTTTTGGCCGTAAATCGCATTTCTGTTTTCACGCCAAAGAATGTCAGACTCCTCACCACAATAAGGCAGGAAAACTCGGAAAGCACTGTTGATAATTACTGTAATTTTGCTTACTGTAATGAATGGAGAGTTGGTGTATAAACAAATCAAAGCCGCTTAATCATTCATACAAGCGTCCTCAAATTGTAAGGCTATCTGAATTAGCACTGCATCAGATTGGGGGCGGGCGGTGATTGGATTTGCGCGAGCTGCGACTAAGCTAAAACATAACGAGTCGATCCCTGCGGACCAGCAAGAAGGTCACTTTAAAAGACGCGGAATAACCCTCACATCCGTCTTTAACTTTGTAAAAAATGGCTGTAGCACAAGGGAATATATGCTGAAAAACTTCCCTAATCTCAAAGAACTTTAAAAACAATGTAAAACTCCAGAGAGCATCAGGGTAAGAATAGTTCTATAGTACACAAGAAGTGTTAGAAGATGAAGCTTGCGTGGAAGTTTACATAAATAGCTTTGTTCTTTTTAAACAAGGAAATGGGGAAGAGACAATAATTTTTACTACGTCTCATTGCGGTGCTATAGTCCTGCTTGGATGCTCGACTCTTTTGAAGTTCACTTGTGCCAGCTCCTGTGTATTACTGTATTATTTAGCTGACGTGACTTTAATTTGCCAAGATTTCGATCCAGCACTCCAGAGGTAACCGCATCAGCGTGTTCACCGCTAGCATTAACGACGTTTGTGTGGATAGCATGTGCACTACCTAGTACTGATTTGCTCTTAGATTAGCTTGAAGTTGAAAACTTCGAACTCTCTTCCCGATTTCGTTGTGTGGGAAGAATTCCTTCATGCAGATTTCAGTTCAACACTAATAAGGACCCCTATCAGGGAATGGTGCATGGTTTGATGCGTGTCATTCATTGAATGATATCGTAGGATTTCTTTTCCTGCAATGAAACACACCTCGTTTTCGAGGTTTCCCCTTAGGAGTTTTATGTTTCGTTATGCTTAAGGTAAATGTTCGTAGGAAAAAAAAGCAAAACAACTGTTGAATATTGATCCCAATGGAAAAAACAAAATATGAATATGAGATCCCACTCCCGTATATAAAATCTTTGATCGTGTGCTCAGATTCCTCTGAAATTTTCTTTTTTAGCTAATCAACATCGACGATAAATCTGGTGAGATCACTCTCATTTCACGGTTGGATTACGAAAAGCACAAAAAGTTCGAGATTCTCGCTGTTCCGATTGAAGCCGGAGAAGGAATCGAGGTGGTGAGAGCTTCTATCACCGATGTGCCAAGCATGACCGTTTATTGACGAATGTATCGAGCAATGAAATAGAACGTAGAGTACTCTTGAAAGTTTTTTCAACATAGAACTTTCTCTTGTGGAAGAGATTTTCACGTGTAGTGTGGATACTCTTAAGGCAGCTGAGAGTATAAAATTGATCATCTGGAAGTTTCGATTGATGATCCGCTGAACCATTTAACCCATTAATTTTTTCCTTTCCCGTGTTTTTTGCGCTGGGTGATCACTTTTAGTACAGAAAAAGTTCTTGGACCCACATTTCGCAGCTCTGAATGAGCCGTAATATAACATTTATGTGGTTCAGTCGGTAACCCAAAAAGAAAGAACTTTTTCTTTGCATAAAAATCGATAAATATTCTTTCTTATAAGCATGAACTTAGTTGTTTTAGGTGACTATCGAAGTGGAAGACGTTAACAATCACAGCCCGACGTTTCCGAAAGAGAAGATCGAGGTATTTCTTTTAAAGTTTGGCCAAATGAGAACGATCATGTCTTTTCAATTCCAGCTCAACATCTCCGAGTTCGCTCGAATCGGTACCGCCTATCCGCTGCCACAGGCTGACGATCGTGACGGAAAGAATTTCACCATTAAACGGTATCGCATCGTTCAGGGCAACGTCAACAATGTTTTCAAGGTTTGTTAGATTTGAAGGAAAACCGCGGGTGTACATATTCAAAGGCGATTTCATAGCTCATCGTCCCTTCGACGAAAGTACCTCAAGGCCTATTCTACAAGCACTATACCGACCCGAAGATTCATCAAGGCGGCGTTGTTGGAGAATTTTCCAAAATCCGTTGTTACTCTTAGTGGTTGTAATTT
Source organism: Angiostrongylus cantonensis (assembly GCA_009735665.1). Taxonomy (NCBI): domain Eukaryota; kingdom Metazoa; phylum Nematoda; class Chromadorea; order Rhabditida; family Metastrongylidae; genus Angiostrongylus; species Angiostrongylus cantonensis. The sequence continues at coordinate 1,470,205 of MQTX01000111.1, read as the reverse complement.
TCTTCCTTTGCAGCAATAAAATTCACGAAAAACAAAGGCTATAACAAAAGTGATATCACGCAGTGAGGGCACCGTACGCTGTCAATATTGTGTTCCGTCTTAGGTATTCCTGTCGTTAAGGAAGAATTCTATCTCTATTTTGATAGCAGATAAGGCCGGAAAACTACCACGTACCGATCATAAATTCATGAAGGTTTCACTTGAGGTGGAGATGAGATGTCGATCATGAAGTGTTCGTTTGTGGTTCACACTTCATTAGACCGGCTTCCCTCTTTTTGCCGTGGGACGTTTTCCTTTCATAAAAGAACCGTCTTGAGAGTTATGCAGAACTCAATCGCATTGAAGTAATGAGTCATTAATTTTTTTATGAAAAGTACAGTCCCATTAAGATCTCTACGCGTACAGTACATGGCGCTTTGTACGCAGATCTGGTGGTGAACGGACAACTGGACCGCGAATATCGTGACAAGTACGAATTGATCGTCGAGGCTATCGACGGAGGAAAACCCCCCAAGTACGCTTCGATAGAACTTAGCAAACCTGCAGATGCAGTGGAAACAAGCCTTGTATATGGAGTGCTCAAAAATTTGAGCTAATGATTTCGTGTAGCTTTTTTCCTCAAAAGCAAAACAATAAAATTATTGCATTTTTCAGCTTAGCGAATTAGTATATGAATTGCTTAGACTAGTAAAGTTACATTGGCTATTCATCGAGACTCCAAACAGTTCATATCAGAAATTTATAAGCTTTCGAATTTTTCGCTTATTTGCTCTTTAAATGATTAATTTATTACTAGTTATTCTTTCACCCAGCGATTTATCGCCTCATTGCGGTTGGGAGGTGTACTTGGGTGTCGAGTTGCGATGTGCAGAGGGTGTTTCATCCCTCGAGCAGGGCTCCCAAGTTGAGAAGGAATCCGGTGTTTCCATCAAGAAACCCATCCAAGAATAAACCAATACCAGGATCCACCATCGTCCTGGTATCAAACCAGTTGCATGGTGACAAATCTCTCTCTGATCCACAAGAGCGAAGACTGCCTGTGATGGTGATGACCTGAGGCAGACTTTGGCCTGGCTAATCTCAGGGCTCCAGCGAGACACAATGGCTAAACCAGCAAAACCCCGAACCCCGAAAAAATGGAAATAATGCTGGGGCCCGAACAATAGTGAAGGCAGGCCATCCAAGTATCTAAGTAATTAAGTTATTCTTTAAGCGATTAAAATGGCATTTTAGAAATCTGTTATAAGCCCGACAAACTTTAAGTTTGAATGAAGTACCTAAGAAATGTACTAATTTTGCCACTGCTATACAAGCAGCGCGTGCGAAGATGCTTCACTTTTCAAATTACATCATACTTTTTTCACTATTTTCTTCTGAACCCACATATGTTCTTTGTTACACTTTCGGCCCATAAAATACGACCTTTTGGAGTACTCGCCTTTTTCAGGGCTTGGGATGCTCAAATTGGTCCATAATATAGCCAGTAAAACAGTTTTATAACCTCAGTAGAAAAACCCGAGACCTAAACTTTATTCGCATAGCAAAATGCATTAACAAACATGACGATGTTTTAGAGGGTTCGGTTGTTCGATGGTATTTCAGTTAGTGCTACTCGTTTATCTAGGCCGGCCGTCGTTTTTAAGCATCTATTTGCAGTCGTACTTATATTGCAGGGAATGAAGGACATGATGAACGAGCTTGAGCTTTCCAGGCTCTGGGGAAGGCAAAACAGCCAAAACGTCACCTTTTACGACTCAATAGTATATTAACAACACGTTTTGCTTCTTAGATATGCTTACATGAGGTTAAAAAATGATGATTATTTATGGCTGACAGTTCGACGGTTTCGTCTCCATCACGACTTCATGGCTCACTCGAGAGAGATGCTCCACTGAGGAAGATCCAGCTCGATGCGAGACAAAGACGCCACCTAGAAAACACGAACAACTTTAAACCATCGGCTTGGATCATTGGTTCTGATGAAAACGAAACCGTCGAAACGTTGGCCGTAAATAACAATTATTTAGTAGCCTCATGTAAGCTTATGAGAGAGAGAATGAATAGTTATTAGTGACACCGAAGTTGAAAAAAAATCAGTTTTCAAATATATTAACAACCTTATTTTTGCTCACTAAGAGATCACTGAATTATCGATTAATGGCAAGCTTAATACAAAGTCGGTTCTGTGATTTCTTACATGTTTTCATTTATAACCTAACAGACACTGGCAACAGCTAGTTTCTTCTATCGCTATAGCAAACCCTGCCATACGTTGTTTAATGTTTTTTATTTTATTTATTTATTTTTAATTTTATTTAATGTTTTATTTTGCAATTTGGAGTACCTTTTAACACTTTACCGTAAGAACACCAAGGGGGCTTTCCCCTTACTTTACAATTGAGCTAAAGAACGTGACTTCATAATTTTTGTAATTATTCTGTACTTTTTTAAAAGTTAGCTCTCGTTAGTTTAAACTATAGTGTTTTAACGCATTTAAGCTTAACAGAGACTTTAGACCACCTTTTTGCTCAGAGTCGGACGCCTTTACGTGCACGTGTTTATACTCGACGCAAACGACAACGCGCCAATTTTCACGCAACCACGGTACGGTATATCAGTCTCAGCGAATCTAACTGTCGGATCGCAAATTCTCCATCTCAAAGCCACCGACGGAGACATAGAAGAAAATGGCAGAGTCAGATATCGTTTGCGAAAGGTAGGCAACTCTACATATTTTCTCTCAAATTGTGATTCCGAGGTTCATACAAGGTCTCGGCTTTCGGCTTATCAAACGCAAGTATTCTAAGACTTTGTCTATCCCAAAAATTTCAACATTCGAGGAAAAAAAAATCCATCTAGTTCGTGGTTTCAACGTTTCTTTGGCTTAAAGTTATTGCATATCTTTAGTATTTTCTACTGTTGCTGCACCAACACTGTTGTTCTTAACATCATTGTTCATGGGGATTTCTCATCATTTTCACTTCTTCTTTCATCCTTTCTGTTTCTTTGTTCTTCATCGCTATTGTCCTCAGCACAAACAAGGACACTGTCTAAATTCAGATTCCTCCACTAACCGTGATTATCACGTATTTAAATGGTATAAATGGTGTTGCTTGGTCCCAAAAGTCTCCTTTCCGTCATTGTGTTCAACTAACACTTCTACGATAAAACAGTGGTATCGATATTTTAACTTCTTACTTACTGCTTACTCTTTTTTTAATGGCACGGCATGTTGCGAAATTAAACCTCAAGGATGGATTCGAGGAAAAAAAAATCCATCTAGTTCGTGGTTTCAACGTTTCTTTGGCTTAAAGTTATTGCATATCTTTAGTATTTTCTACTGTTGCTGCACCAACACTGTTGTTCTTAACATCATTGTTCATGGGGATTTCTCATCATTTTCACTTCTTCTTTCATCCTTTCTGTTTCTTTGTTCTTCATCGCTATTGTCCTCAGCACAAACAAGGACACTGTCTAAATTCAGATTCCTCCACTAACCGTGATTATCACTATTTAAATGGTATAAATGGTGTTGCTTGGTCCCAAAAGTCTCCTTTCCGTCATTGTGTTCAACTAACACTTCTACGATAAAACAGTGGTATCGATATTTTAACTTCTTACTTACTGCTTACTCTTTTTTTTAATGGCACGGCATGTTGCGAAATTAAACCTCAAAGATGCTGAGATATTTGGAAAACTCAGAGATAGGCCAAACGAAGGACTCGCATGGTTTAGTGGTGAACGCGTTATCCCCCGGAGGGGGTAATAGCGCGCTCGTTCCCCACTGCAGACAGCTGAGGTCTGGAGTTTTGCAAATATCTCAGCATCATTGAAGTCGTATCGATAATTCAATCAGTTCGAATGGAAGAAATTCTCTGCTGAGAGAGCACCACGCTTATAGTGACATTCTGACCGCCAATCGATCACCGTCAAGTGCTGCATACGTTGAGTAATTAATCAATGAATACGACAAATTTATCTTTGGACGCCATCTACATCCAAGCTTGAGTTATAAGCACATTGAAGATCATTTATACTACAGAGCTGGGTGGACCACTAAGGGGAAGCCAACAGAAAGCGCAAGAAGAATGAATAAAATTTCAGTCCACAGGATTTTTTGCCGACAGAAATTAGGAAACATTAGCACTGTTTGCTCATTTGTTTGTTTACAATGATGTTTAAATAACTATTAAAATGCTTACGTGTAAAATGTTGAGCGTTGAGTTTGTCCTTACACCGAAAAGATTCGGCTATCGAAAGCAGAACGATTCATAAGCGCATTGGGTTTATCCTACCATCGAGGTCATCCTGGGTCATCGTTATTTTCGATTTATTCACCAATTTATTCAAGTATTTATTGGCCTCCCCCTCTCTTTTTGCACGAAAAGCGAAATTTTCTTATTTGTAGCATGGATCAGAATGGTGGCAGAGTAAACCCAATATCCCAAGACCATTTTGAGAATCCTTTATAAATTGTAGGGCGCGTGTGGCGCAGTGGTCGGAGACGCCCTGCAACAAGCACGTGGAATCGATCTCCACGTTCATGGCCCATCAAGCCTTCTATCCTTTCGGGGTCGGCAAATTGGTACCAGACTTGTCTAGGAGGATAACAACACTGACTCGGTATATCGCTGTGCCACCGCGAGTCGTAAAGACCACATATGCATTCAATCACCTACAAATGATGCTTAATAAAGTCGAATGCATGGCGCATCCCTCAAGGATTGGTTAACGCCGACGGCTTTTTTTTTTATAAATTATTGTTTGAAAAACTTTATTCGATTTCGCTAGAGCACTCCTTGTGGCTCGACCTAAACCTTTGTAGACAGGGCTTTATATCAGACCTTTCTGGAGACTGCTGTTAAAGGCGAATGAAGTAAATAGTACTCGATTCGTTTGTAGAGGGACGATCCACGGAAAACCAAAACTGTTGGTTTACATTGATTATTTCTGGTCCTAGAAAAGTATTCCATCGCTATTACTGAATTTGATAATGACAACTGGGATCATCTACTTGCTCACTGAGCACTTTTTGCACAACGTCATTTATTTACTAGTAAATCATTAGCTGTAAGGAACTCGATGCCAAACAGCAATGTCATCTTTGGAACTTACTTTCAGACGAGGTTCGAGGATATGCCGCCGTTGTTTTCACTGTCACCGAACGGAGTTCTCTCGTCGACAGCACGTCTACTTCCAGGCACAGTTCACGACTTGATCGTTGTCGCCTACGACGGCGGCGTGCCGCCTCTGGAAACAACCGCAATTGTCACCGTCACGGTACTAGGTAGGGATAGTAACTTAGCTGTTGTTCAGCAACTTGAATCGGATTCGTGCATGACTAATCAGTTGTGCCTAACAACAACGTCTGAGTGAATAAGAAACTAAATGTACTGTTAAAGGGACCTCTCTTACGGCTCCGGCTGTTGACATCATCTGGTTAACCGACAGTGGTACAGCGCATTTCCTTGAAAATATCACACTTGGGACCATTGTGGCACGGCTGAGCTTGAACGAAGAACAGAAGGACTGGTAATGCCCACCTAGTTTATTGATTTGTATCTTGGCTAAATTTTTATGAAACATTCTAAAATTTCTCCTACTTGCACTGAACTATTTTTAGTGAGTTTCAATTTTGTTGCTAGTTTTCTCCTCTTAAGTGCGAATTTCTAGGGCGCGTGTGGCGCAGTGGTTGGAGGCGCCACTGCGGCACGCACGTGGAATCGATTCCTGCGCCCATGGCCCACCAAGCCTTCCATCCCTCCGCGGTCGGCAAATTGGTACCAGACTCGTCTGGGAGGATAGCAGCACTCGCTCGATACATCGGCAAGCCACCGTGAGTCATTGTAAAGGCCAGATATGCATTCAATCACCTCCAACAATACTTAATGAAGTCGATTGCATGGCGCATCCCTCAGGGATTGATCAACGCCGAGAGCTTTATCCTTTAGCTTTATTTTTAAGTGCGAATATGTCTCAAAACGGCTGAAGTAAGGATCGTTTAATTTTTAACTAGTGGCACGCGAAGTAGTTGTAAACAATGTTCACTTGATGAATGCTCTTATTTTACATAATGTTTATAATAGAGTATAAAGGATAAAGCTTTCGGCGTTGATCAATCCCTGAGGGATGCGTCATGCAATCGACTTCATCAAGTATCGTTGAAGGTGACTGAATGCATGTCTGGCCTTTACAATGACTTCCGGTGGCCTGCCGATGTATCGAGCGAGTGCTGCTATCCTCTCAGACAAGTCTGGTACCAATTTGGCGACCCCGGAGGGATGGAAGGCTTGGTGAGCCATGGGCGCATTTACCGTGCGCGCCGCAGTGGCGCCTCCAACCACTGCGCCACACACGCCCCTTATACTGTTTATATATTGACGTAATATTTTATTTTCTAGCAGGACCTCCCAGCGGTTTACTATCTCATAGTGGTTGGCAAGTGATCATGGGTGTCGGGCTGGGATTTACGGCGGCGGGATTCATCCCCTTAGGAGGATCTCCTAAGCTGAGAGGGATCCACCACCGTCCTGGCATCAAAGTCGCATAGTGGTAAATCTTCCTCTGATCCACAAAGGCTGAGACTGTCTGTGGTGGTGAAGAGCTGTGACAGACGTTGGCCAGGCTGACCTCGGGTTTCCAGGGAACCACAATGGCTTAACCAGCAAATTTCCGAAAAGTGCAGATTATGCTGGGACTCGCATAACTAGTGAGGACGGGCCATTCAAGTATCAAGTACCAATATTTTATTCACTCATTAAATGCATTGACTAGTCAGTCTTGTTTCTAACTCCTAGTAAGCTAGATTTGATTCAGTTCTAATTTAGCAGTCAGAGAATAGTCAGAGAGTACCAGCTCTCAGAGGTAATGAACTTTGTCCATAGCTGATTTTCAATCTCGGAGAATTTAAAATACAACAAAACGCTTTATTTTGTTCTTAAATAATAACGACAAAAAGAGAGTGGTAATGATTTTTGGCTGGTTACAGTGTCGTCACTCTGTCTGGTTGTCCATCGTTGTGCCTTCGTCAGAGTCAATCTTCATCAGTGTACCTTCTTTTGGTTTGCGGTACCTTCGACCGCGAATCTTCATCGGAATATCATCTCAAATTCAGTCTGAAGAGGGGTACTGAACTAGTCCTGGATCATCCTGTAATTCTTAGCATTGGTTGGTTTCTCCGTGGCTCATTTTTCCTTCTATGTCATACTACAAAGGCCAAGTACAACGCGTTTTATTTCATTTGTACATCATTTAATAGGGTGAGAAGTCCCTACATGCAGTATTAAGGCAATAACAAGGAGTACAACCAACATACAGCACATCAGAATAATTCCAGCTTTTACGGTGTTACTTGACCACACGTTTATCTCCTTTTTTCTATTACCAAAGCGTTTCTCACCAGTCAGAATGAAAAGCGCATAGTCAGGGTTTTATTAAAATAGCTTTTTGGTTCTTATTAAGCTCTTTTCGTTTGCTTCCTTAGAAAACCGTAGATTAAGGATACTTCTACGGAAAATTCTTAGAATTGATACGCTTGTCTGACCTTCCGCATAAACCTCTATTTTTGTTGAAGGCTAGAAAGGTGAGTGAAAAACCTGCCCAAAGAAATTTCCATGAGCTTTCCTATTTCATTGGCAATAAAAATCGCTGTGTCATAGCAACTTCACTGTTTAGGTGACATCAACGACAACACTCCAGTCTGGCCACAAACTTACGCTCATATCACCCTGAATCGATCAACGTCGGCAGCCGACCAGACTACCGTGCTTGTGGCGACCGATGCTGATCAGGGTCTAAACGGTCGAGTACGATACAGTGTACTCGACTCGGACATCATCGCCATCGATCCGAACACTGGCCGGCTTAATCTACTCAAGGAAGTGAGTTTTTCTTGGGATCGTTGCCTGATTTCACTCCAGCCGGTAGTCATTCCGAATTTTAGCTCGACTGCTCTCTAGGTGCAGAACTTCGCTTTAGAGTTCGTGCAGCTGATGGCGGCATGCCAAGTTTGTCTACAGGTCAGTGATTTTCGAATATTGTCAGCATTTTTTAACTTATAACTGGTTATCATTATATCTTTGAATAGATCTTTGTGTGTGCATTTGGATAAATAAGTAAATGAGTACAACCGCAATGATACTGAGATATCGTCACTTTTTATTTGCTGTCCACTATTTTTTAATGGCAGGGTATTATGTGAAACGCAACCATAGTGACGCTGAGGTATTTACAAAACTCCGAACCGCTGGTTTTTGTGGTGGGTACAAACACGCTGTTACCCTTTCCGAGGTCTAACGTCTTCGCCATCACACGATGTAGCTCCTTCGTTTCACCTTTCTCTGAGCCGTGTTATCGACCTATACGTGCTATCAGCAATCACCCGTCAGAATATCATTATGATGCTGAAGTATTTGCAAAACTCCGGACCGCACGTGTCTCCGGTGGGGATCGAATGCGCTAAAAAGTTGTAATAGGCAGTGAAGAAAAAGTTAACATTGTAAAAAGTAAGTTTTGTTTTATATCAAACTACATCGTTGTTCTTAGAAAATTTAATGTTTGTTCAAGGATTCAGCCAAAGCGGCTGCTCATGTTAAAGAAATTACAAAGAATAAAAAACAAAGTGTTGTGCTCCAACCAATCCTTGAGGGATCCGAGACGCATTCGAAGTCATTAAGCATCGTAGCAGTGATTGAATGAATAACTTTCCCGTGTGTGTTAGGTGAAATATGTGGTCAGTTCACCTGTATCACCTGTAGTCCCGTTGATCGTCGAGTGACTCGAGCGGGCGCCAGTAAATCCTATCCTCCATTTTTCCCTATCGCGTACAAGAGTAGCCCAGTGGGTTCTCCTCGCTTTAGGGACTCGTCGAGCATCATATCCCTCTTCTAGGCCTTTCGTGAAGAACTCTGACCATGGCGTCGGGACGTCTCTTGGTGACCTTCGAACTCTCAGCTTTCATGGCGCTAACGTGAAGATGTTGAATGAGCCGATCGTTTTCCTCGATGTCGACAATGGCGTCTTCCGAATAGCCGGCTAATGAGTTGAACAAGTCACAGTTTAAGGTACAGATCGTCACCATAGTTCTTGATCTGTCTTATTTCTTTGTACTGCACAGTGAACGCTCAGAAGAGGCGCAAAGGAAGATGGTGAACGACGTTAAGTCACTTGTAAGAACGCTTAGAAAGCACTTTTTTGACCCATTGTTAGTCTATAAAAGCTCTGAATTTAAAACGCGCTATTCATAAGAGCAAAAATTTTTTGTATACACCTGGCAGCTCTTTCTGACGTAGGCTATGATTTATTTCAATTGTATTATTCACGGGAAAAAGTTTAGTTCTCTAAAGAAATCCTACTGTCTTTGAATATTTTTTGCACTTTCCCATGAATCATTGAATGCTCCTATAAATGGTTTACAAGCTAACGTAAATGTCTTATTTCTTCAATGGTTAACTTTAGAGTGGATAACAGCACCTGAGAAAAATTGATTTGAAAGCACGACTAGGTTCCATTTTTAGCCCTGTTTTTAGTTTTACTCGTGAGAGAATAAAACGGATTAAGTAGCAAGGAAATGATTGTTTGAAAAAAAAAACTGTTCCTGACAATAAGAAAAATAGGAGAACCGTCGTACACATGGCCTAAGAAGAGTGCAGAGGCAGTGGTTATGAAAATCTTCCAATATCTCCAGTAGAAAACCGTTGTTCAGATCTTCAAGTAACAGCCGATCTTGTGGACAATTACGGTAGGCCACCGCAGTTCGAAAAATCGCTCTACGAAATAAAAATCTCTGAAGACAGTGACGTCGGTACTTGCCTGCTTAAGGTTAGTCTCAAGTGCTTATCACTCATTGCTAATAATGAGTTAACTGAATGGAATGAAGCCTCGTTCAGACGAAAGAAGAGGAAGAAATGGAAAAAAAGATTGGTATAAAACAAACATAGAATTATAATATTATAATAACAAGATTAAGGGTAAAATTATTTTAGGCATAGAACTTGGGCACATGACTATTACACTATACAAGATCCTTTTCTAATTCCTGCTTTCTTCATGGTTCAAATGTCATTAGATTATTCCTTATAGAAACTGGGCTATTTCAATGTTACACAAGATTTCGAAGAAGGTACTCATTCAATATAAGAGACTCCTCTAACTCTTGAATATTGAGCAGTATGAAGGGCCAAGTGTATCTATTAGAGGTTTTGTATAGCAAACAATAGAAGGGTTATCTGAGTGTTTGTAAACTTTCTGGCTTCCAAAAAGCGAGTTTCATAAACGATAATACCGAAATCTGTGTGGGATTCACTGAGAAGTTTTTGACCTTCTCATCCAGGACAGATATTTTCATCTAGTATTTGTTGCTATTCTAATCCGTTCCACGAATGATCGGTTTCTGTTTACATATCGGCGTACTGTATGATCGGCAGCTGCCAGTTCTCAGGCGTCAGACGCGGGCGCCAGCCTACCATGGGATGTTTGCCTTTTCTTGGCCTGGGTTGAGGTCGGCCCAGTCCAGATAGAGAAGGGATCACGTCGTCTATTCATGGAGGTTTATTAACTTATAAAAAAACCGGTTTGTGCAGGGGTGCAGTACAAGTAGAAACCCTAGCACTAATAATTTAACATTAGCAAACGCTGAGAAACCCGTAGGAGCAAATTGGAATATAGTAAAACTCCGTCGATTTTGCCTTGATCCATAAAGTATTGAGTGATTGAAAACCACACTAAGCAATCTGACTCAATCTTTGTTAAACCTACAATTCCGTCCCATAAAAATAGCATTGCTCTGAATACTATAAAAATCTCATACGCTTACAGAAATTATTCTCTCTGTCCACCTCCCAGGTGTCGAGCGTTGTTTTGATTTTCTTTAACTATGAACAAGCAAACAAAGATTTCAAGGTAAAGATCAATTTTAGCAAAATCATTCCCATTCGTGAATTTCACTTCTATTTCGTCCTTTTCTTAACTGACGGTGGTCTCTTGGCTGTTGAAATTTGTGATTTTTGAGCAACGTTGTCTCGGCTTCGTGATCGAGATCGTGTTGTTCCCGTTGCTGGTCTCGCAGCCGCCTCATCGAGCAGTTCAAGCATATCTGCTCCTTTTCCTTTCTTTTCCTTTTTCTCTAACGGCGACTTTAACTTCATCTGAAAATAAGCTTTATTCAGTAACTGACCTTGGCTATCGTCAACTCCAGAAAGGGACTTGTTTTTTCTACTCTTATTATGGTTCTAAGAGATCATTACGAAACCATTTTTTCAAACATTACTGTTCCAGTTAAAAGTTGATTTACCACAGTTAAGCTCTAGTTTGATTATTTCCACTCTACTTGAAAGATCATATCTGCTTTTAAAACATTTATTAACTCGCATTTTTGATAAGATCTACATTCATGTCAAGTCTGTTGAATTTGGCCCACTATATCCCTTTTCTCGGCTTTTTATCCTTAGCTTTATATCCTTTTTTAAAAGTAGCAACGAAGACCACCGAAGACTCTCTGGGCTTTTTTTGGCCACTTGGAAACATATGATAATAGTAAAATGGATGTGGCTTAATAAACAAAACATTATAATCATCTAATGCTAGTAAACTTTATGTGATATTATAGTCTGTACTAGGACCGGCAGTTCTGGTCGGCAAGTATTTTCCCTTTTTTACCGGCTTTTCTAGTTAGTTCTCTCTTAACTGAAATCTTTCTGCTTCTTTCCGACTCAGTTGGACTAAATTTCCATAAAAAGTGTTACACACACGACTAGTCTTCCGCCAAAGGCTCGATTCTCTAGATAGAGATCATTTTTCATGGGAAACTCCCAGTGGGACCATGGCCTTCACCGAATAAATTCATTGGTGCCAGCGTTGTTCCACGGAAAAGGATCTTTAACGAGAAACCTTCAATTTCATGCTACAAAGTTTCTGCGTGAACTAAAGGGCTAAGGTAAAGTTTACCCAATGATAAGCAGGAAAGTATACAAGCGAAGTAGGAAGATTCAATGGCAAATTGCTCTGAATAATCCAAAATGTTAGACAATAACGAGAATCACTTCACCTCGGACATCGTAGCCGATATCGATTTTTTGTCTTTGGAAGCATCGATCTTTAGAACATTCTTAAGAAAGGTTTCGGTTTCCTTCACATACGTCTTTTCCTCGACTGTCGAGTCGAACATATTCAAGTCAAGCTCGCCGTCTGGAATCATTCCTACTTTAGTCAAAAAAGCTCGACTTCAATTAACTAGGTTTGAAAAGTTGGGTTAACGCTGGTAGTCATTACTACTAGCATCCACCTGTTCTACCCATTGACTGAATTTATATCAGCATTTTACTAGTTCAAGGTTGTTTGCTTCATTGTCTTCTAAACCATTATCCATTACGTTGGCTAGCACACGTGCGTTCGGCTGCAACTGGATGGCCGTGTCGTTTTTTCTCATTGACACTTTTGCTGATGGGTGACCATATTTATTTTTGGACTCGCAAAATAACCTTATTAGAACAATCTCAGGCTCAACTAGTTGAAGGCAGTGGTCGCAGGGTGAATCGACTTAAGCAGCTTGGTGCCTCTCGACATCGTTTGCAAACTGAATCCGAGTATTCTTCATATGAAGAAGGATTTATCACTTATTGGGTTACTCTCCCGTCCGAATGAACTGCGCTGTATCTTGTAGTTATCCACCTCTCCAACGTCGATGAAGCGTTAAACAATTGAAGAGGCATGTCATCATATGGCACAACAATTTTAATCCTTCTATCACCGTTAGCAGTAATATTAAATATTAGCGCTTGTTTAATTAAAGGTACTATTTTAACTAATAACAAAACCATGAATATCATGAATTATCTCATGTGTTTTATGTAGAATGAGGTAAGGAGTGAGCCAGCATTTAGGCGATTATTCAACTCAGCGCTGATTTTTTAAAAGGTTAGAGATGTGGTCCCTTCAAAAAACTCTCACTAATTTTTTTCATACTGTTCTTCATACTTGTACTGTTTGCATTAAGTTGTTTTGTACGCATCCATAATCCACGAAGGTCTTCGAACTTTTCGCGTGTGGGTTCGGGTGCTGGTCGAAGATCGTCGTTTTCTTCACGAGTGCCTTTAAATGTTGGTCAAATCGATTCTCCTGGACGTGTTCGGATGGCCTACTAGAGTGTTTCCATTCGCAGTGCAGGAAGAACTGTGTTTCCGGACAAGTCTAGTACTTATTTTCCGACCCTAGAAGGATGAGGGGCTTGACTAGCTTGGTGCAAGATCTAGTCAGAACCGTACAAGTGATGATCCGCACCACTACCCCTTTACTACCCAACTCGGTGCTTACTATCCAACTCCATATAAAGGCTAATTGGATTTTTGCAATGAAGGAGCTGTCTTGACAACATTTCAAACGGATGCATATTAGTGCTAGAAGCTGCTCGCTGACTTATTCCAGTAATCGAAATTGTTTTCAAGTTGAGATTAGCCGAGCAGATTTGCAGTGTTTGTTGCTAGGCAACTATGATAAATCTGTGCTTCTCGAATTTATCACTAGGCTTTTCGAAAAGACACTTTTTCGGCACGTGCCTAGAACACTTTCGTGACAGCTTAGGAAGTTTTAAGAGTTCGTTCAGACCAACCGGTTTTAAGGGTTTCACCAAGCAATGACTGAAGCAGCTTCATCTCATCTCCGTATCGTACCGGTTCAGCTTTCGCAGCACCACCACCGCCGTTGATCTGGAATCATGCTGTTGCTTAACATAGATGCTAGGACGAAGAGTCTGTTCCAGTGACACCTGTGATCGTTACACGTCGCTAGGGAGATGAAAAATTTTTACGATTTGCTTTATATATTTGCAATGAAAACCTTAGTTTTTGAGCGCTTTGAAGTGAAAGAAGCACCTATAGTAATGAGTAAATTAAGTGACTTTAATACTTAAAATTGATTTAGGGAATGGACTGTCATTGGAAATAGTATTCATCTGGATTTTTGGATCTCATCACTTCTCGTATTCGATCTACTTCTTCGCATCCATTGTCCACGAAGATCTTCCAACTTTTACGTGTGGTTTCAGTTGCTGCGTGAGAATTTTCATCATGAATGTCGCAGAATGCTGCTTGAGTCGATTCTTCCTGGACTGCTGAGATGGCTTGCTAAATCGTTCCCATATGGATTGCAGAGAGAAAACTTTTTAACAAGTGCAGTAACTTCCCGAGTCTGAATGGATAACAGGGTCGGCAAGCTTGGAGCCGGATCGAACCAACACTGTTTTCGTGATGATGGGCATCAATACCGTTGTACTGCGCGAATTCCATTATATGAAATATTTTGCTTCAAAAGTGTCGCTTTGCTTTGATGTAAAATTCTTATATCTATACGCCAATCTATTAAACACGCATAGCAAAATTCTATTCTTTAAAGCTTTGAAAGAACTCAAGTAGAAGATTGAGAAAAGGCTCAATTTTTGTATAGAAGGTATTGAATCGAGTTCAAACCAGTTATACACTATATGTTACCTACAACAAAATCATCTGCTACAACAATGATTGAAGACAGTCAGCCGTACTTGTTTTGTGCCAGAGATCAGTGCAGTTTGTGATCACCTCTTTGGTAAGAGTTTCCCAGGAAAGCCCGGCTCTGGCTGCATTAATGGGTTCAGTGCGAAAGTCGCACTCAAGCTCACTGGTTCAAACACATCTCAGTCAGCTTAAGTTTGCCACTTCATCATTCTTGTCATTTTTGAGGGAGCCACTACCTTTCAAAGTGTAGCTTTTCTGTGGAAATCAAAAGAGTTACATTCTCATCGTTTCACAGTCGCAAGTCCTCAGTGTCTAGAAAAACATAAATCTAACCTTATGTTCCTTTTAGCTATGTTTAACATCTAGTTTGTCCTGAATTAGTCCTGGAATACGAGTTTTTGTTTTCCATCGATGAACTATTGGCATGGTTCTCTACTCTTCACAGGTCTACGTTGCAGGTGTTCTGTTCTCTTTTGCAGGTTCTATTAACAAATTCAATTATCTGACGCTATCAGCAGAAGCAACATCGACGGCGGTCCCCGGGTGATAAAAAGTCAAGAGTTCGTGTATGTGTAGGCTCTCGTAGTTGGATGAATTGTGATTTTCCTCGCCGATATCGTTGCCATAGCGACGCGAACTTTCACTCGGCCACTGTACGAGTTCTATACTTTTTGTGGTCAGCCCCCGACCATTTACGTGAATGAGATGAAATTACGGCACAATAGCTTCTACTGTTCAAGGACCCTCGGCACTCATTGCCATTCTTTATAAACACAGGTAAAAGTAGATTAATGTCTAATCAGGGCACGAGAAGTGCAGTTATTGGAGATACTGCCTAGTACACGCGTAGTCACAGGTTCCCATTATGAAAAAAGCAAACAGAATTTCTCTCGATTGTTCCAAGTCGAAAAATCGATATCAAGCTTTTTGATAAGTACTTCCTCCAACTCAAAACGTCTGAGTTCACTCTCTGCAATGAAACCGGACCTGAGTACGCACTTGTAAAGCTACTCTTTCCTTCATGATATATCATCTCGATCGGCATACGACGACATTCGTGAAAGAGGTAAATCCCGAAGTAACAATTGGGGCGACACGCCAATCCGATGACCTTCATGGATGAGGGATAGGGGACAATGAGTCAAATGAAAGTCCTTGGATTCGCGTAATACGTGAGGATAGGTCATATAAACAAGTAAATAAACGGTCGAAAACGAGTTCAGTGCTAATTTTTTCGATTACGATTTTTTAAAAACTTTGTAAAATTGCTAATAATGAAATATAAAACCAGAATGAATCCATTTAGTGGTAGCTCAGAGGTTTTTCAGCAATCTTTCCATTTAATTTATTCAACGCTAAAATCTACGCATCCCTTATGAATCAAACCTTTCTTTCTTATTCTCTTCACTTTTTCCACCATTACGTTCCATTAGGGAACTTGAAGAATCCTATGAAATACTCTGCGGAGAGGCAAAGCACCCCTCCTAAATTTACTGCTTTCTTCTTCACGAACGCTGTGAACTTGAGCTTTCAATGGAGTAAAGAACACAAAAGTAGTTATTTCAAAAACTGACTTTCCTTTAACCTCAGCATGACTAATCAATACGTACTCTTTCATTGGTAAGTTAGCATAAGATTGATAGAAACTTTCATATGGCTATGAAAAAAAAAGAAGAAAAACGGAAGAAGATGTTTTCGCCGATGTTTTTATGTTGAGCCGTCGTTGCTCACCTCCATTACTCAAGTTCCAGAGCGTATTTAGATGAGTCTGGGTAGTTTTCTATTCTGAACTCTATCAAATGTCCTAGGGGCGCGTGTGGCGCAGTGGTTGGAGGCGCCACTGCGACACGCACGTGGAATCGATCCTTGCGCCCATGGCCCAGCAAGCCTTCCATCCCTCCGGGGTCGCCAAATTGGTACCAGACTTGTCTGGGAGGATAGCAGCACTGGCTCGATACATCGGCAGGCCACCGCGAGTCATTGTAAAGGCTAGATATGCATTCAATCACCTCCAACGATACTTAATGAAGTCGATTGCATGGCGCATCCCTCAGGGATTGCTCAGTGTCGAGAGCTTTATCCTTTTTTTTTAATCAAATCCCTTAGAGTGGCGCGTACTAAAGGTGCTGGATGAAAACCTACGTTCACACTCTTTTCTGCGAAAAAAATGCTCGTGCCAAGCGTCGTTGAACGAACATTTGCGTCCAGATTGCGATCTTCCTAGAAAACAAATCACATCATCAGAATACTTCCACTTTTTTTCCGAAAAGCTCAAACATCGGCGAAAATTAATCTGATTACTGTGAAGGAAATGAAACTGATTACAATGTCTTGAGAGTGCATGGTCTGGTAGAGAAGTAGATGGGAGGTTCATTTTCACGGTTTTTTGGTTCAGAAGCTTATGTTAAATATTTAAAAGGCTTCTAGCGCGAGAACCGGGATTCCTATGAGCATTTGCTTCAGTTAGTAAGCAACAATATGGGATTAGTGCTCCTTTATTATAAAGAAGGGGAGAGAGAAAGAGTGGGAAAAGAGGGATAGAGATAATAGTGTGGTGGAAAATTTCTAAAGTTTTCCTCTAGTTTCATACAAAAGTAAAGCGAAAAAAAGATCTCCTTCGTGTTATTCGGTTCTATATAGTCTATTTAATTAATATTTTTTAGGCTACTCAAATATATATAGTCCTTCCACAGATGTTAAAAGCTATTGACAGTCACAATGGTGCTGAGATATTTGCAAAACTTCAGACCGCAGATTTTCGCGATGAGGAACGAACGCGCTATTACCCTTTCTGGGAGCTAACGCGTTCACCAGCACACCATGCTAGTCCTTTGTTTCTCCTGTCTATCAACTAGTTCTATATAACTGTTGACAGACTTATTCGCACGTTTTAACAGAAGCCGACAATTTCTTCTTTTCAGTTGACCAGTAATTAATATTAACATAGTACAAATGTAGGTAAAAGAGGCTGTTAGTATTACTGTTTTTAACTACTGAAAAGATGAAAGAACCATTAGTGCAATATAAGCAGTCAGTTAATAATAATGTAGTATGTCCTTATCAAAGAATTGGGTGCTGGTACTAACGGCAATGAGCAGATGAGGCAAACATACCGGATTCTGAAGAGGAACGTAGTTCCTAATCACCGGCCACTGAGTGGATTTTACAAACTCGCCGTTCTCGTAGTACTTCGTTAGTCCTGGTGTTTGTACATCCGGTGGAAGTACAACCGGCTCTCTGAATCTCCATGATATGGAACAAGCAAGCAAATTTGCACAACATTAGTAGGAGAAACCGACGAAAAAGAGAACTTCTAGTACAGCTGTTGGCTGAGCAGTAATTTTACTTGATACTTGATATTTGAATGGCCCGTCCTCACTGATTGTGCGAGCACCAGAGCAATCTCCACTTTTCGGAGATTTCCTGGTTAAACCATTGTGGTTTCCTGGAGTCCCTAGGTCAACTTGGCCGAAGTCTGCCCCAGGTGCTCACTACCACAGGCAGTCGCAGCCCTTGTGGATGGATCAGAGGGAGATTTGCCACCATGTAACCCTGATACCAGGACGGTGGTGGATCCTGGTATTGGTCTACTCCTAGCTAGGTTTCCTGATAGAAATGCCGAACCCCTTCTCGGTTTGGGAGACTTTGCCAGGGAATTGAATCCTCCGCTGTACATCACAGCCCGACTCCTAGGAACACCTCCCAGCCACGATGAGGCGGTAAACCTTTGAGAGGAAACAGCATCTTTAGCCTTAAATTTCATCGAAGTGCGCTTTTTTGTGCTCTATGCTCGTATTTCCGCCAAAATGATATTTTTTCACATTTATATTAGAAGAAAATTATAACCTTATTCCAGTTTCTAAAGCAAATTAAACCATTCGGGCTAACCTTCAACAGGACAGGAAAAATGGTGACTTTAATTTGATTGAGTCACTTAGCCATCTACGAGTTCGAAGCATGAAGGAGAAGGGGTTTGGCCTTGAATAATTTCTAACGGATAAGCGTACATTTGAATACATTGAACATCTTAGATGTAATTGAATGCGTATTTGGTGTATAGAATGGCTTGAGCAGGCTTAACGATTTCTCAAGTCACTTTTTATTTTCCCAAACAACTCTAGTGCGAACTTTCTCACCCCAAATGGATAGCTGGCTTGGTTCCCTTGGTGCACGATCGAACGGATGATCATGTGTGTATTGCATAGCATCTCTAACCACTGGCACGGCGCCTGATGGTACCATGACAGAAAGTACCAAATGCGTAGTATTTAAAAGTTATATGAGCAGCATCATCACTAGTTATGTCCAGTTATTGCAGTTTAACTGTCAAATAAAAGCCGTTACACCATAATATCACGTGCCGCTGAAAACTTTGTTGGAAGAAGTTCTCCCAGTCCACGCATGCATCACTTTTTGAGCTGCCGGTTTCACCTCCTCATCACTGCACCCAAAGTAACTGAATATTCCAACTAACGACAAAAACACTCACTTGGTCGGCAGATAGACGAAGTGGCCGTCCGAAAGCTGTTTTTCGTCTCTAAGAAGAATGGAAACTTTCACACGACAATCCTAAACAGAGAACACTCAACGCTCGCATCTGCTTGCCTATCGCGCAAGACGACACCTAATTTGATGACGGTCTCGGTATTGCTCTTCTTTTAGTCAATACACGGTAACCAAAGAACATGAGAGGTTAAAAAAAGTCAATGAATTTGTGGAGCCATTTTCCTTTAACGCTCTAACGATATGCAGGGCATACGTGTTAGTATTTGGTGTGTGCTACTATGGCCCATTATGGAAGGATATTGCTCCATGCATTTGGAAGTGTTAAGCAGCTTGTTCCCTGTCTATTCCCGTTTCCTTTAATAATTTGACATTTTATCCGACAATTATAATCCATCATAAAGGATAAGGCTATCATAACAATTAAAATGAAATAACAGTAAATTACCGGTAAAGGTATCAATTACCTCTTTCGAGAAAGCTTTTCTTGTTAAGTCATCCTTAAGTTCATAGAATCTGTGCAGGACAAGTTATCCACTAGAACGAAATACGGTACAACAGCTCTATACATTGAAATAAACCACTGAAAACGGAATGCATTCCATACAATGCACTTCGTTCTTCTTGCCTGCACTCCTACATTTTGATACATATTGAACGTTTTGCTAAAGCCAGCAGTGTCTTTAGCGCAGTACGTTTACCCCGTTTATGCTGATTTTTTCCCAGTAACACAGACCTATTTCAAATTTTAGGCAACCTTTTTTTGGCGGAAAAGAAGCACTAACCTGAAAAAAGTTGAGGATTTGATACCGTATCAGACTCCATTCAGTTATCGGTACTGGCCCATAGAGCATTAGAAACTGAAGAAAGGAATGTGTGAAAACAGCATCAGTGTTAAGTACTGTAATATTGACTTGTAAGTATATCTGTTTACAGTTCCCAAGACCGACATTCTATTAACCTTAATAGTTAGCAGTATATTGGATAACTCTAAGGGGATATCAGATTCGAAGGAAAATTTCTCTCAAGCTGATAGGACGTATTATAAAATTATTTTGCTCGTAGACAGTTAGCGCTTGAGCTGATCATTGAGCTGATCAAACTGGGATTTTGTAATAGTATTTCTGATTCTGAAGGCGCGTGTGGCGCAGTGGTTGGAGGCGCCACTACGACACACACAAGGAGTCGATTCCCGCATCCATGATTCACCAAAGCTTCCATCCCTCCGGGGTCGGCAAATTGGTAAAAGACTCCTCTGGGAGGATAACAGCACTGGCCCGATACATCGGTAGGCCATCGCGGGTCATTGTAAAGGCCAGAGATGCATTCAATCACCTCCAGACGATGATTAATGAAGCCGAATGCATAGCGCTTCCCTCAGGGATTGATCAACGCCAAGAGTTTTATCGTTTGTCCTTCATTTCTGATTAAAGTCTCCTTGCTACCAAGGCCGCAGCGTACTGCTTCTATTTATCATGAAAAGATAGGTAATAGGAAAAAGCATTGACATTCTGGTAAGGATTATTGTACAAGAATGGAGGACATTATCATCTAAAGCTTTTCGAAAAAAGGTAGTGTCGGCGATAGGAAGTCAGGAACAAGGAACGTGAACGAAGAAAGAAAAAGTAATCACTAAGGAAATTTTGATGGACAAGAGCAAAACATGTCGAGAAGCCGGCTGGCAATAGACCAGCTAATGTTGGCCGCTGTAACAATTAGCTAGCTCATTGCCAACCAGGATCAAGACCGAGCCAAATAAGCGAGGAAAAGCAGTTTCTGAACCTTTCAGCTATTTGTATAGAGCTGGAAAAGTAATCATGAATAGCACAAGCAATAGGAAGGAAGAGGAAAATGATCGAGAAGGGAAACGATGACAATGATTCTTATGAGAGGAAGAATTTCAAAGGAAAAAAAAAGCTGACAATGATTTGATGAGAGGAATAATTTCAATAGGAACTCTCAACCGACCATTGCATGAGCGTTTCGGATAAGCTCATGGATGTTGTTCTCTTGCTTTGCGATCCGTTTCATCCCACTCAGATGATTCATAGTGACAGTTAATATCTAAACCTTTCAAATGTTGTAGAACCGTGATTGTCTCCAGCTCTATTACAACCAAGTGGTCCAGATAGCCAAGCTTACCTGCTCAGGCGTAATCACAGATAGGACTTGATATTTTGTCATAATTAGTGCCAGATCGAACAGTTTTTCCATGCTGAAATTGGCGATGTTGATGTAGAACAGAGAACTGGGAAGCTGTTGGATATGAGTGGTTGGAAATGAACTCCCAAACAACTCTAAGTGATTCGGTTGAAACTCCGAGTAGTGATATTATGGTAGCTTTGAGCCACCACCTCTCAAAAAGATCTCGAATGTGCAAGCATAGCACCGTATGCGTTCATGATTCATGATGAAAATGTTCTCTTAAAAGTCGCCATAAACTTCATCGGAGCTTAGAAGTCTCATTGCCACGCCTAATAGTTATTATCGTCAAGTGGCTCATTTCTTTGAACGATAAGAACTCGACACTTGATATGTGCGTTTATGACTCGGCTAGAAGGAATAGAAGAAGAGTTAGGATACATGGCCCTGGTGTGTACCAGTTAGATGTATTGCATACTCTCATCGATCTATCGATTATGATCTCTTATTTTATAAACATGTAGGTGCCTTGTTAAGAAAAATAAACCAAACCTGATTTCACTAAGTCGCATAATGCTAGAATGAGCAAGTCGCTCGAATAATACCCGCATATGTCGGCGTGAGAGTATTTGTTGGGGTCTGGAAATTAAGTGAGCTTGTCCTAAGGTTATTTAGCAAGGTGTATTTCACTCACTTGAAAATCTCACGAAGGTACTTGTGTTTGAGGGTATGACTGATGATGTCGTGAAGTACAATGTTGCTTTTTTCCTCCGAAATATCCTTCTGACTCTGGAATGGGTAAAATGTCGAGCGAATCAGATATTTCCAATTTTAACTTATTATTTACTGCCTTTTTTTAATTACAGAGTATATATTGCGAAATATAACTTCAATAATGCTGAGATATTTGCAAGACTCCGGACCGCTGGTGTCTACGGTGGGGAACGAACTCGCTATTGTCCTTTCCGGGGAGTAACGCGCTCACCACCACACCATGCGGGTCCTTCGTTTCGCCTGTCTGTCAGGTAGTTTTATCGGTTTTTTGCCATCAACAATCATCCGTTAGCGGAATTGGGAGGCGCGGGAGACAGGCGAAACGGAAGATCTGCATGGTGTGGTGAACGCGTTATTCCCCAGAAAGATCATTAGCGCGTTCGTTTCCCACCGTAGACACCAGCGGTCCGGAGTTTTGCAAATATCTCAGCATCATTGGATTCAGATATGTGTTCTGAATCAGGAGAAGTAGGAAAAAAAGAATGTTTAAGTTGTGAAGCTAAATCAGTCCGTCGGACAGTCTGTAACTATAACGTCGCTATGCATCAGGAGACTCCAACGAAAAGCAGTAGTTTCCATACTCCACTGTCAAGTGCCAGAAATACAAAATCAAGTCAGCTCATTGAAGGTACCATGAAAGCCCCAACTTTTAATATTACGCCTTTTATTTTCACTGCTTTTAACACGAATGTAAATAGGAGCACATCATTCACCTCAGTTTTACGTTACCATGGGGTGCATTTCCGTGTCCTCCAGTGTTCGATG
The DNA here is from genome assembly GCA_009735665.1 of Angiostrongylus cantonensis. Classification (NCBI taxonomy): domain Eukaryota; kingdom Metazoa; phylum Nematoda; class Chromadorea; order Rhabditida; family Metastrongylidae; genus Angiostrongylus; species Angiostrongylus cantonensis. The sequence continues at coordinate 1,447,538 of MQTX01000111.1, read as the reverse complement.
TTGAGCTTATTTGTACGAAGCGATACCAAGTGGTTCACATTTGCGTGATTCTAGGCATTATGCCGGATGCATTCGCTGCATAGAATCCGAATACACGCGAGCACACCCATTCTCACTATGAATATGGTTATCCTCTATGAAACGCATGAATCATCACTGTGGATGGAAAACGATGATCCCGTCCTTTTAGTCAACTTAAGTCTTGGCACTAGTGTGCTGAAAATTTTCACAGTCAACATACTTCCTTCAAAGTATTGCAATGTAAAGTATTCTATCCATATAAAATTCTTTCTGATCAGTGAAACCCTTAAAGTCATAAGAGGCCCTTTTCACTAGCTTTTCGCTTTGTGAATGCTTTCTTACAAAGGAATGATGTGGCTGAAGAAGTAGTATGAATTCGCAATGTTAAATAAGATGAGCTGGGTCGGAGAAGTTTATGGATCCCCATTGTTACGCCACAGTATTGGTCCTTATCGACTGGTCAATGCCGGTTTAAACTACTCTTCGTAGCACATTTAGACGATTTTCGGTAAGATTTAATTCCTGTAATGACTAAACCTCAATTCAAGAAATTATAGTACACGATACTATGCAAGTAGAACCTTCGACTTTCCTTTAACAGCAATATGGTTACCTCGGAAAGTGTTTTTCTAAGTCGATTTGTTCCATCCGCAATGAAGAACGTTCTCAATTTCCTTGTAGAGCCCTATTTTCATGTGCTTCATAACTCCATCAATAAACTTCGATTTCGTTGCTTTCGCAGAAGAAGCTCAGAACAGATTCATTAAGGGCGCCCTATTCTGTTCCCGTTCAATTCATATGGGAAACTTATTCAGAGTTCTTGATTTTTCAGTTCTGTTTCGTGTACCGGATTTCATCCTTTGCTCATGACTCGTTCACAAGCATTCGAGATCTTGATTCTGCTGAAAAAGCCTTTTGAAATGAGTCACTATCGATGACGACAGCAGATCGTCGTTGACGCTCCTAGCAAATCAAACTTTGCAGGCAATTTCCTCAACATTATTCTTGAACTTAGATCCGTACAAAGAATTGCTCATTCCGCTTTTAACTATTTTTTAGAGAGTGAATTAGGAAGGGACCAGGTTAGGTTCAAACCCGTATGAAAGCAGCCTCTCGATGGTTTACCGCCTCATCGTGGCTGGGAAGTGTTCCTGGGTGTCGGCCTGCGAGCGGGGCGATTCTTCCTCCAGGCAGGGTCTATCAAGCTGAAAAGGAGTCTGGCGTTTCCAAAAAACGATGCTCAGATAAGTGTAAACCAATACCAGGATCCACCAGCGTCTTGGTATTAAAGTCGCAGTGGTGGTGAATCTCTCTCTGGTCCACAAGGGCTGCGACTGCCTGTCGTGGTGAAGACCTGGCGCAGACTTTGGCTAGGCTGACCTCGGGATTCTAGGGAACCACAATGGCTTAACCAGCAAATCTCCGAGAAATAGTGATTATGCTGAGGCTCACACAACCAGTGATGACGGTCTGTTCAAGTATCAAGTAACAAGTATGAAAGCAACAAAGGCACGCGTACCGCAGTGATTGATCAACGCTGGGAGCTTTATCTTTTTTTATCTTTTGTGAAAGCAGCAATAATAACATAGCGGAATATAAGCTTCGAAGGAATACGAAAGGCATTCATTAATGAATTGTTAAATTGTTAGCCGTAAACCCCGGATCTTACTAACGATGTAAAGGTGGAGATTTAGTGAGCAGCTCACACATTGTCGCGTTTGGTTCGTGTATACCCCGCCTATCAGGTAACTATGACGCGCCACCTAGCTCAGCCGGTAGAAATACTTTCGTATGGAAATGATCCGTAGACCGTCACAGGTGTGTGGGTAAGCATGTGCAGGTAAACAACGGTAGATAGATGGCATCCTTAAAAAATACTAATACTCATTGTCCGTCTTAAAAACTCCAGTGTTCGAGTGAATAAAGCGTGTTATAGGTCTCTATTGAAGACATTATAGCACAGTACTTATGATATATCTCTTCGGTTTTCGCCTGTGCCAGTTGGACATTTCGATTGTCTACTGGATTAAGCATAGATTAATCCAATTCCTATTTACTGTTTTTCAAACCCTAGGAAATCTCCTCAGAAAACACTAGCTAATTTTTTCTATCACTAGGTGTTAATAACCAGAATTCTCTACTGTGCTTATTTCCGAGGTCTCTCAGAGTTTAATGGTCCCACCTTGAGTCTCTGCTCCAGAATATAGATCATTTCGCCGGCCATATTTACGTAGAGTAGCGGGAAGCATTTCAAGCTCATTTGAAGTGACCTGAATTGAATATTAAACAGAGCTAATCAAACCTACGAGGTTTGAGTTGTTAGGATTTAAAAATCGATTTTTTTTTACAATTAAATGACGTTAAGTGCTCATGATTGAGAACGTCTTGGGTTAACTAGCTGTATGCATCTACATAGAGCCATCTACATAAGAAGCGAATTGACTTTTCATTGAAAATAAGTGATGAGCTCATGCTGTACATAGCTTATGCCATGTCGGTTTGGCGTTGGCTGAATCCCAGATCGGGTCCAGATGCGCCCACAATTGTGAGAGATTTGAACAGACACTGAATAACGAATCTAAACAGCCGAATGAGCGGAAGCTGTTTGCCTGGCATATTGCAGCTTTCACACTATGGGAGCTCCTTTCATGTTTCTATGACAACCATTTCTTCCCACTAATCAAAGCCGATGATTTTGATGACGACAAAAACGTTTGCATACGGATAACGAGAAATTAGTTATCGATGTGCGTAGGAGCTTAGAAGAATGCTCCGACTACAATTTTCTAAAGTGTATGGGAAAATCTACAAAGTTTAAGTAAAACACTGGAGCACTGGAGCAGGTGTACTCGTTGCAGGTGAAAGCGACGAACAGCTTGTGCGGTGGTTCGAGCCGACTCCGTTATGCGATTGAAGATGGATCCGATTCCGTACGAGTTAGTTAACCATCAGTTTGATTACTAGCTAGCACATTTTGAAAAATGAAGCTGCTCTTTGTCGAGTACCTCATTCAACTCGTCTGTCTTACTGTAAATTATCAGTGTCCGTCTTTTTCGGAGAAGATGGGTTCACTGAAAATACTGTCATTAGACAAACGAAGAGAGTAGCAGACACAAATGACCGCTAGCATAAGGGTCAATATCTCCTAAAATCTATGGATAGGAAAAAGAGCATGAGTATCCACATAAACTTGAAAAATAGCAAAAATGTAGATGAATCTGCTTAGCTCTGCAACGAAACCCATCAGTTTTATCATTGACTTCCACAGTATCAAGTCGACGAAGGCTCTTTTCTCTTCAGCTCTTCAACATCGAATCGTCAACTGGCACAATCTGTTTAGAGAAGAAACTCGATTTCGAGAAAGATCACAACCATCAGCTCACTATAACCGCCAGCGATCAAAGTGAGATTTTCCGAAAATCATCAAACTCAAAGGCAACTTGGTAATCGCTGTAACATTTAGAGTTCGATGTGAATTGGTTTACACTCATAATTTGCTAGAGTAATAGTCGCTTTCAAATTTAAACCAGTATGTCGCAGTTCGGAAGAAAACTTATTTTACTTTTTAATTGTTCTTGTTATTTTTTAACATCTCATATTGCGTCGGTCCAAGCAATTCATTCATTCGATTCCTCTCATCCATCATCAACGACGTGTGGCGCAGTGGTTGGAGGCGCCACTGCAAAGCGCACGTGGAATCGATTCTTGTGCTCATGGACCACCAAGCCTTCCATCCCTCCGCGCTCGGCAAATTTATACCAGACTCGTCTGGGAGGATAGCAGCACTGGCTCGATACATCGGCAGGCGATCGCGAGTCATTGTAAAGGCCAGATATGCATTCAATACGCGATACTCCAACGATACTTAATGAAGTCCAATGCATGGCGCATCCCTCAGGGATTGATCAACGTCGAGAGCTTTAGAGTTTTATCATGTACGACGATCTATGGAAAATGGGCGAATTTGATTGCCACCTATTCACGAATGTCGCTGAATGGTGTTCGTTTCAATGCTTCCTGGAGCCGTGGAATTGTCGTTCTAGAGCGCTCCCAGTTCTTAATTACCAGCATTTGTGCACTAAAGGGAGCATTCTGGTCTCACACATTTACTACCAGTTTTTTGAATCTGAAATGAAAGCGTGTTTAATTGAAATAGTGCGAAGCTGAACCAGGTTATTGCGCGTATTCGACGACAGCACAGCACTACGCTACGTGCGTCTCCAAATTTACTGATTGAAATGAAACCCGCTGTGATCTACAGACTTTTACCAGCCAGATAGGTTTTTTCTACCCTGATGAAGCTCTGATTTCACAGAAACGATAAATCACAGCTTTGTCATTTTTTCTCGTCAGGCTTTTATTTGGAACACGAGTGCAAATGAACAAGCAAGATCTCGTCCAGACTGGAGTTTCCCTAGGGATTAATGGTTTTTGAAGCTTCCAGGCTTGCATGCGAATCTTGGAAAGTTTAAATCCCTTTTTGAAGATATGCATCGCGAAATTATCAATAACAGTTGAATAGCCAAAATTGGATTCAAAGTGTTGAATATAACGACTTTGAATGATTTTTATACTGAGATATAAAAGGGCCTCGAGAGTTTTCCATTAACGACTGCAGTAGAATTCAATCAAGCGAAGGAATTTGGTCAGTAAAAGTTGGAAAATTTCTCCTGCTAAAGTCTGCCCACCATTCCCTTTATCTCCTCTTTGGAAGGTGCATGTGAAACCAGGGAAACCCTGTTTAAAGGATTCTGTGAAAGAAAAGCAAACCCACGACTCTCACGTTTACGGCGCTTTTATTTAAACAGGGACCGTTAGAGATAGGGAGTCTGCCTCGTGTTGTGAAAAGTTTTTAATAAAGAATGAAAATAGCAGAAATACCTACATTTAAGTTACTGTTGTGTTCATAATTTTTCTGATATCGCGTTTATTCCTATTTTATCAGTGATGGGCTAGAAACACTGCTCCCAGTCAGCTTTGCAAATCCTAAAATTTCGCTGAAAGAAAACTACTTGTGCTTTAGCACAAGTTACGACCATAAGCGCTAAAAGAAGCGCGTCTTCCGATTATTAAATACAAGAAAAGTTTTTTTTCGACTGGAAAGCACAAATTAGCCCGATTTATGCCAAGGCGAATAACAGCAGCCTCCCAATGGTTTACTACCTCATCGTTGCGGGGAGATGTTCCTGGGTGTCGGACTGCGATATACAGCAGGTGGATTCGTCCTCCCGGCAAGACCTTCTAAGCTGAGGAGGGGTCCTGCGTTTCCATCAGGAAGCCTAGCTAAGAGTAAACCAATACCAGGATCCACCACCGTCTAGGTATCAAAGTCGCATGGTGGTAAATTTTCCTCTGATCCACAAGGGCTGCGACTGCCTGTCGTGGTGATGACCTGGGGCAGAATTTAGCCAGGCTGTCCTCAGGATTCTAGGAAACCACAATGGCTTAACCAACAAATCTCTGAAAAGCAGTGATTATGCTTGGGCCCGCACAACTAGTGGTGACGGGCCGTCCATGTATCAAGTATGAGGTAAGAATGACAGCACATCTTTAAGGAGAAGGAATCCTGGGAAATGAATAATCTACAGAACTGCGATCCTGTCCTGAGAAGGTTACCGAACGGACTTTCGCCAGTATTGCGCACTTTGTCTGCTGAGGATTTTTTTTACAAACTCTTCATGAAGATTTTGCCCACTGCTAATCAAGAACTGTATGGGACCAAGAAGTTAAGCAGGCAGGATTTTTCGAAAATTCTGCGAATTCTCGGTACTTTCCGACACGGAGACGCAATTCCACTTTCTTTCCGTTCCAACGTTGTAATGGATAATGAATTTCCTATTCAGGAAAGAAAGAGAATACGTGTGACCTCCATGCGTTGGGTTCTATTATCCCAGTCAATCCATGAGATCAAATTTCTGGAGTTCTTTGTTGGACATGACAGTTCTTTTGCTACCCAGCTTTTAACCCATAGGGAGAATAATGTTTGAACAACGTGGACGATGTTTCGAAAGCCGCAGACGTCCTAGCCATCATTTTTTAGGACAGCCGATGCACTTCTCAACCCCAAACCTTGCCGTTGAGAATTTTGAAAGATTTCGTCTTTTTATACTTTCATTGTAACATATGTAGCAAAGAGAGGACAGATCGGTTAAGGCTTCTCATAAAGTAGAAGATATGAGCTACACTGAGAATGGTATGAAACGAGATATGTAGTTTACAGCGATCTCCTACTGCATCAGCACAAGGGCAATGTTTTTGTAGCTGAAGTCGTCCAGCTCTACTGCTAGTTAAATAGGAGATACTCATAGGAGAATAAGTTCCACAGACTCTACCCATGAGTGGTAAACCACCAATACTGGTGAAGAGGGTGACAAAAACAATATAAAAGGTACTGTGCTTCTACGATTCGTAGAAATCCTGAAAATATTTCATTAAACTATTGCCATTCATTCGTACTCTCACTTAATCTATAAGATTGTTTATTTACTTACTTACTTGGATTCTTAGATAGCCCGTCTTCACTGGCTGTGCGAGCACCATCGTAATTTCCATTTTTTCGGAGCCTTACTGCTTTACTCATTGTGCATGCCTGGAGTCCCAAGTTCGGCCTCAAAATCTGCCCCTCGTCGTCACCACCACAAGGAGTCGCTTGCGTTTATGAATCAGAGGAAGATTTGCCACCACGCGACTAGTTTCATACCAGTACGATGGTGGATCCTGGTATTTGTTTACTCTTAGCTGGGCTTTCTGATGAAAACGCTGGACTCCTTCTCAGTTTGGGAGACGCTGCTGGAATAATGACCCGCGCTACACATCGCAGTCCGACACCCAGGACCATCTTCCTCCCTCGATGAAGCGGTTAACCGTCGGGAGGAGATGTGTAAACAGGTCATGTAAATTAAATGGGCGTATATGACTTGTTAACACAAAATGAGCTGGTTTTTTGAGAAATAGTTGTGGAATTTGGTACACTGTGCGTTTAGATCGTAGTTCAAAACACTTTACTAGTGGCAATGTTGGATCAATATTTTTAGACAGTCTAGACAGACAAGTCTGCCTTCGAGTCAATAGCTTGGGTTTTATTTATTCATAGCATTTTTTCGTTCTTGTTGTTTTTATGTATGAAAACACTTCGCTTATTGAACGAGCATTTTTCGACAAGAAATCTTCAGATGGCCTAACTGGGACGTGTCTGGTCAGTATTCAAGTGCAGGACGCTAACGATAACGTGCCTGTCTTCAGTCCTACCAGCTACAACATCACCGTCCGCGAAGGGCACCGTCCTGCCGGACCGCTTCTAGTAATCTCGGCTACTGACGAAGATGAAGGGACTTTTGGCGAGGTAGGGCACCCATTTCTCTCATTCAGAAAACAGGAGAACTTTTTTTTCTTTCACTACAATGTTTCATTTATTTCATAGGTTAATTTGGCGTGATTACAGTCATATGAAAAATGTTTTTATTTTCATTGTGATGACAGCACCTTCAACAGACCATTTCCTTTTGAGTGTTTAGATAACCCACTGAATGAAATTGGATTACCCAGTTAAGCCCTACTTAGCTAGTTTAGTCCTGCTCCTCAAATGTTTTTGTGACCACTCAAAGGTGGTTCGGATTTGATTTAAAACATTTACAAGTTCAACACACTCGAATCACCTCTCAACTTTGTGTCGTGGTCGCTAGGGCAACGTGAGGGTTATGCATTGGTTTCTATGCATCTAGGCAGCAGTGCTACATAAATCGGCGTGCTTCCTTTTCGAGTTTCTCGCTCCACAATTAGAATTTTCTGCATGTTCTTTCACTCATTTCTATGTCTCTTTTTTTGAACATATTCTCTTTCTTTTTCCAAATATCTTTTACGCTTTTCGAATACTTCAATTCCCCTTTGCTCCCAACGCTTTACCGCCTCATCGTCGCGGGGAGGTGTTCCTGGGTGTCGGACTGCGATGTACAGCGAGGGATTCATCCTCCGGCAGAATCTCCAGAGCTGAGAAGTCCAGCGTTTTCATCAGGAAGCGTAGCCAAGAGTAAACCGATAGCAGGATCCCCCACCGCCTAGGTATCAAAGTCGCATGGTGGCAAATCTCTCTCTGATCCACAAGGACTGCGACTGCCTGTGGTGGCAGAGACCAGAGGCAAACTTTGGCCAGGCTGACTTCGGGATTCCGGAGAACCACATTGGCTTAACCAGCAAATCTCCGAAATGTGGAGATTATGCTGGGGCCCACACAGCCAGTGAGGACGGGCCATTCAGGTGTCAAGTGTCAATGCCCCTATATGTAATGAAAAGGGGCCGTCCACAATCTAAACACAATGCTGTCTAACTTCATATTTATTTTCTACGACTTACATCATGCAAATTTTGACTTTCTTCTGTCTATCTATCTTCTGTCTTCACTTATATTTGAGAAAAACGAGAGTGTACTCTGTTAGACTCAATTGGGTGACCCAGTGCGGAAACACCTAAGTATCATCTTCTCTAGGAACGGTCTTCACATCGGGAGAACAAACTCGAGTCTTGTTTAAATTGTTAACTGCAGAATATAGCCTTTGTCACTAGACGTCTGGTGCAATATCTCTACTGAATGAGCTATCGATTGAATCCAAAAAACTAGGAAAAACCTCTGTACTGCGACATGAACCGTCGAAAGTGAACTGTATTGTAGTCGCCAGATGTCGCCACGATCCCTTTAGACGAGAAAATTACAGGTTCTGTTCAATGTTCTTTCCAGTTATTCCTTCCTCTCTTTATTGGATTAGTCGCAAAGTTTCGCTAGTCAGTAGAAGCCTTTCTTATTTTTCTCTTATTAGCACCTTTTACAATGTGACTATATTGACGCGATAAATTTCCAGGTTCACTTTTTTCTCAAGACCGGCAACAAGCTCTTATTCTCTGTTGACGAAAATTCCGGCGAAGTGTTCCAGAAAGAACCGTTGTCAAGAGGACAACACGAGATTACGATACAAGCTAAAGACGGTAGTGGATCGACCAGCGAAGAATCGGTATGGTATTTTTAAACGTGCTTTTTTATATTTATCTACTTATTAAGTGGTATGTGCCTCATCATCGTGGCTGGGAGGTGTTCTTGGGTGCCTGGCTGCGATGTACAGCGGTGGGATTCATCCCCCCGACAGGGTCTCCCAAGCTGAGAAGGAGTCCGACTTTTTCATTATTATTAGCTAAGAGTAAGCCACCGTCCAAGTATCGAACTAGTTGCATAGTGAGAAATCTCCCTCTGATCCACAATGGCGGCGACTGCCTGCGGTGGTGACGACCTGGGGCAGACTGGCCAGGTCGACCCCGGGATCCCAGGAAGCCACAATGGCTAAGCTGTCAAAA
>MQTX01000111.1:1395038-1437057 GCA_009735665.1 Angiostrongylus cantonensis | reverse complement strand
ACACTCGAATCACCTCTCAACTTTGTGTCGTGGTCGCTAGGGCAACGTGAGGGTTATGCATTGGTTTCTATGCATCTAGGCAGCAGTGCTACATAAATCGGCGTGCTTCCTTTTCGAGTTTCTCGCTCCACAATTAGAATTTTCTGCATGTTCTTTCACTCATTTCTATGTCTCTTTTTTTGAACATATTCTCTTTCTTTTTCCAAATATCTTTTACGCTTTTCGAATACTTCAATTCCCCTTTGCTCCCAACGCTTTACCGCCTCATCGTCGCGGGGAGGTGTTCCTGGGTGTCGGACTGCGATGTACAGCGAGGGATTCATCCTCCGGCAGAATCTCCAGAGCTGAGAAGTCCAGCGTTTTCATCAGGAAGCGTAGCCAAGAGTAAACCGATAGCAGGATCCCCCACCGCCTAGGTATCAAAGTCGCATGGTGGCAAATCTCTCTCTGATCCACAAGGACTGCGACTGCCTGTGGTGGCAGAGACCAGAGGCAAACTTTGGCCAGGCTGACTTCGGGATTCCGGAGAACCACATTGGCTTAACCAGCAAATCTCCGAAATGTGGAGATTATGCTGGGGCCCACACAGCCAGTGAGGACGGGCCATTCAGGTGTCAAGTGTCAATGCCCCTATATGTAATGAAAAGGGGCCGTCCACAATCTAAACACAATGCTGTCTAACTTCATATTTATTTTCTACGACTTACATCATGCAAATTTTGACTTTCTTCTGTCTATCTATCTTCTGTCTTCACTTATATTTGAGAAAAACGAGAGTGTACTCTGTTAGACTCAATTGGGTGACCCAGTGCGGAAACACCTAAGTATCATCTTCTCTAGGAACGGTCTTCACATCGGGAGAACAAACTCGAGTCTTGTTTAAATTGTTAACTGCAGAATATAGCCTTTGTCACTAGACGTCTGGTGCAATATCTCTACTGAATGAGCTATCGATTGAATCCAAAAAACTAGGAAAAACCTCTGTACTGCGACATGAACCGTCGAAAGTGAACTGTATTGTAGTCGCCAGATGTCGCCACGATCCCTTTAGACGAGAAAATTACAGGTTCTGTTCAATGTTCTTTCCAGTTATTCCTTCCTCTCTTTATTGGATTAGTCGCAAAGTTTCGCTAGTCAGTAGAAGCCTTTCTTATTTTTCTCTTATTAGCACCTTTTACAATGTGACTATATTGACGCGATAAATTTCCAGGTTCACTTTTTTCTCAAGACCGGCAACAAGCTCTTATTCTCTGTTGACGAAAATTCCGGCGAAGTGTTCCAGAAAGAACCGTTGTCAAGAGGACAACACGAGATTACGATACAAGCTAAAGACGGTAGTGGATCGACCAGCGAAGAATCGGTATGGTATTTTTAAACGTGCTTTTTTATATTTATCTACTTATTAAGTGGTATGTGCCGCATCATCGTGGCTGGGAGGTGTTTTTGGGTGCCTGGCTGCGATGTACAGCGGTGGGATTCATCCGTCCCGTATAAAAGGGCACCATCGAAATGGGGTTCTTCATTCGATCAGTACCCCGCTCCAGCGGATTTAACTCTGTGCGACATCGAACACCAACATCGCGAGGACAACCAGCTGTGAATCATCGACCTGGATCAATGCGGCTCTGAAGAAGACCAGGACATCGAAAGGTCACTCGAATGAATATTTCATGCTAACCCTGTGTCTGTTCAATGACATAAGGAAGGTATCGATCATTTGAGCTGAGGTTAGAAAAAGGTCGGATTTTAGAGGTGTCCTTTTTTATTTTTGAACTACATCTCCTCGTAAAAGACGAAATCCACAAAGAACCGCTGATGTCTTTCTGAACGTCTCTTTGAATTCCATCTATTTTAGGCGCATGTTCATATCCACGTTATCGACTCTGATGCAAATGCTCCAGTATTCACACAGCCCAGTTACCTCATCAAAACTCCGGAGGACATTCTTCCTGGGATATCCATTGGATCTGTTTTGGCAACTGGGCTGGGAACCATACGTTACAGGTATACCATATCAATTGTTTATGACTACTGTTTTATCTTTAACAACTGGAATACTTTATTAGAATGATTTGAACTGTGTTGGAAACACTTGCGTTGGAGTTTAGATCATTTTTCACTATAAATTTTCACCCTCTATAAGATCAGTGTCTTCTAAACGAGCACTTATTCAAATTAACAAATACCCTTCCGGTAATTCGATAGCTAGGACATCTTAGATCATAAAAAAAAACCAAATTCGAAGAATGGAGGCCCTGAAACGGTGCAAAGGGCGCTTGTGGCGCAGTGGTCGGAGGCGCCCTGCAACACACATGTAATCGATCCTCGCACCCATGGCTCCCAAGCCAATTAGCCTTCTGGGGTCGGCAGTTTGATAGCAGACGTGTCTAGAAGGATAGTAACATTGGCTCGATACATCGGTAAGCCACCGCGAGCCATTGTGAAGGCCAGATATGCATCAAATCACCTCCAAACGATACTTAATAAAGTCAATTGCATGCGCTTACCTCAGGGATTGATCGACGTCGGAAGATTTATCCTTATTTATCCTTTTATTCGCTGCGAAACAAATGTCTAAGAAAGTTCAATACGTTTTTAGCATCTATTCTGGTGATGTCGACAATCAATTTATGATTCATCCGGATACTGGCAGGATAACGGTGACCAGGTATCTGGACGCTGACAAAAATGACCGTGTCGTTCTGAATGTTCAGGTCAGTTCAACGTTCAGTGTCTACCACAATCTGTATTACCTCGCTAAAAGTTCCATTTGGAAGATAATACCCCAAGATATGGTGCATATCTTCAAGACAGCTATCTTACAAAGTTAATTATTTTTTCTGCTTAGGACTTTTTAAAAGCACATTGAATTCGTTTATACTCCTTTGTCGTTTCTCTTGGTCCACTTCTCTGTGTTGTTGCTGCTCTTAGAACTTTCATAGGTGTTTTTAAGGCCGAATTGTTGAATGGCGCTACAAATCAAACACAAGTCGTGATTCTAATTCAAGATCACAACGACAATTCTCCAAAGTTCCAAATCGATGTGGTGGAGATTACTGTGAGCGAAAATCAGTCACTTCATGAGCCATTCTATGTGGTACACGCGACCGTCTCAAAAGCCCGAAAACCAACTTTTATTTAAACTCACAAAAAGTCAATGCCTTCTTCCGTATCAGCTAATATACCACCGACTGATGCAGGATGCATTGCCCGCCACACAACAGATCATATGGTTGGCGGGAATCGGTTGAGATCCGTCCCGTATAAAAGGGCACCATCGAAATGGGGTTCTTCATTCGATCAGTACCCCGATTCTATGTGGTACACGCGACCGACAAGGACAAGAAGAAGGTGGGATGTTATCGACGACCTCTTCTTCTTGAGGTTTTCGTCAATCTTAGAAATGTCCATAAATTCTTTTTGTTCATCTTATCGAACTTATTATTTGTAGATTTTAAAAAATGTATGTGAATAATGGGCGCGTGTGGCGCAGTGATCGGAGGCGCAATGCAACACACATGTTGAATCGATCTCGCTCTCATTGCCCACCATTCCTTTCATCCCTCCGGGGTCGGCTAATTACTACCAGAGTTGTCTAAATTCGAAGAATGGAGGCCCTGAAACGGTGCAAAGGGCGCTTGTGGCGCAGTGGTCGGAGGCGCCCTGCAACACACATGTAATCGATCCTCGCACCCATGGCTCCCAAGCCAATTAGCCTTCTGGGGTCGGCAGTTTGATAGCAGACGTGTCTAGAAGGATAGTAACATTGGCTCGATACATCGGTAAGCCACCGCGAGCCATTGTGAAGGCCAGATATGCATCAAATCACCTCCAAACGATACTTAATAAAGTCAATTGCATGCGCTTACCTCAGGGATTGATCGACGTCGGAAGATTTATCCTTATTTATCCTTTTATTCGCTGCGAAACAAATGTCTAAGAAAGTTCAATACGTTTTTAGCATCTATTCTGGTGATGTCGACAATCAATTTATGATTCATCCGGATACTGGCAGGATAACGGTGACCAGGTATCTGGACGCTGACAAAAATGACCGTGTCGTTCTGAATGTTCAGGTCAGTTCAACGTTCAGTGTCTACCACAATCTGTATTACCTCGCTAAAAGTTCCATTTGGAAGATAATACCCCAAGATATGGTGCATATCTTCAAGACAGCTATCTTACAAAGTTAATTATTTTTTCTGCTTAGGACTTTTTAAAAGCACATTGAATTCGTTTATACTCCTTTGTCGTTTCTCTTGGTCCACTTCTCTGTGTTGTTGCTGCTCTTAGAACTTTCATAGGTGTTTTTAAGGCCGAATTGTTGAATGGCGCTACAAATCAAACACAAGTCGTGATTCTAATTCAAGATCACAACGACAATTCTCCAAAGTTCCAAATCGATGTGGTGGAGATTACTGTGAGCGAAAATCAGTCACTTCATGAGCCATTCTATGTGGTACACGCGACCGACAAGGACAAGAAGAAGGTGGGATGTTATCGACGACCTCTTCTTCTTGAGGTTTTCGTCAATCTTAGAAATGTCCATAAATTCTTTTTGTTCATCTTATCGAACTTATTATTTGTAGATTTTAAAAAATGTATGTGAATAATGGGCGCGTGTGGCGCAGTGATCGGAGGCGCAATGCAACACACATGTTGAATCGATCTCGCTCTCATTGCCCACCATTCCTTTCATCCCTCCGGGGTCGGCTAATTACTACCAGAGTTGTCTAGGAGGATAGCGACACTGGCTCGATACATCGGCCGGCCACCGCGAGTCATTGTAAAGGCCAGATATGCATTCAATCACCTCCAACAGTGCTTAATGAAGTGGAATGCATGGCGTATCCCTCAGTGACTGGTCAACACCGAGAGCTTCATCCTTTTCATCCTTTTATGTAAACAATGGGTTAGATGCTCAGTTTCTCCCGGGCAGTTTAGGTCCTTTGTGAATTTCTCTATCTCTAGGTTAAAAGATAATTCTAGAATAGCAAAATCACTCCAACTTTCTAGTTTACGAGTGCATGCCTCTTTCATTATTTGTTTTGCCTATTGATCTGTACAATACAAAACATTATTTTCCGATGATGAAATAAATGAAACGGCAAGCAATCAATAATCCGCAAGTTTACAAGTTGGATAAAAAGCCCAACTTCCAGAATGGCGCCATCCTGTACTCGCTGGATTCCTCACATCCTCCTTGTCCTCTGATGGTGCAGCCAATGACTGGGCAGCTGCAGCTCACAGAAACGTTAGACTTCGAGAAAATCAAGACATACCGTATTCGAATCAAGGTCAGTTATGTTCTAGCCATCAAGACTAGACATGTGAAAATTGTGGCGATAGATCTAATTGTTCAAATAAGATATCTGTAGGGAAGAAATGGAAGGGCTAAATATTAAAATGGCCAGACCAGAAGAAGAGTTGCGGAATGGGAAATACTCTCTGAAAATGCCGTTTCGCCTCAGAAAGGACAGCTGCGGAACTGATTAGATTTGCAGAGTTTAATTTTTTCGAAACCCTTCCTCTTTAAAATAATTTTCAAGTCTACTTTTATGCTGTCTTGGATTTTTAGAGATACATTTAAATATGAGCAACTACTAACCACAATGCTTGCATTACAATATTTAAAACTCTTCGTAATTGTTCGTGATCATTTGTGTCTTCCTAAACAACATTGAAGGGTTTGGACAGGAATAAGTATAAATATAAATGTGAGGGTGAGCGGTCATGTTCGCAATTTTGTGAGTTTAATTGAAGAAGTGGATTATTGTATTTTTCTCCCAGGAGGTTTACATGGATCAGAGCAGGAAAGGTGTCTTTGAGTCATTATGATGACCAGTGCTTGTCAGCGACACTCATCAATATTCGTAAGGGAATGGGTGGTACCCGATGCGTAATGGAATCCGTTGCAGGCTCAGGATCAGGGAATCCCACCACGTTCCGCGAACATGACGCTGATCATCCACGTCTCCGACTTCAACGACAACCCTCCTGTCTTCGAAAACACTACTTACGAAGCCGAGGTTAGCAGTACTGAAATCATTACTAGTAACGCCCTCACACATAGATCGTTTCACTTGTAGTCAGCTTTTGGCTTTGTTAATATTTCTATTATTGTCATCCAAATCGCATGGCAAAAAAGGAAAGAGAGCTTTTTTCAAAGCTATGACTTTGAATTGCACTAGCACAACCCTAATTTTTTAAGGTGGCCGAAAACTCTGTTCCGATGACGGCTGTGCTGCAGGTGAAGGCACACGACGCAGATTCGAGAGAGAATGGCGAGGTGCTCTACAGGGTCACTAACGGATCCAGTGTATGTCTATTAGAATGGCTGCTTAGATCAGGAACACTTTTTGATATTTCTTCTTTATTTTCACTTTTATAAACACTCACTCATTCTTTTAAAATTTTACCTTTTAAATGTTTACTTTACTTTTTTCGCACTACTCTCTACTTCCTTCTAAAACGCATGTCAGCAAAGAAACTCTGTAAATTGGGGAGAAAAAGAAGGAAATGAATCCTTGCAGTATATTTTTTTCAAAGGTAGTATAGAAGGATTAAAACATAAAGATCTCGGCGTTGATCAATGCTTGACGGACGCGCCATGCATTCCACGTCATCAAGCATCGTTTGGAGGTGATTGAATGCATATCTAGCTCTTACAGTGACTCGCGGTGACCTTACAGTCGATGAATTGAGTCAGCGCTGCTATCCTCCCACAATTTGCCGACTACGGAGGGATGGAAGGCTTAGTGGGCCACGGGCGCGGGAATCGATCCCATTTGTGTGCTGCAGGAAACCTCCGACCACTGCTCCGCACGCGCCCTTGGAAAGGCAGCAATATTATTATATTTTTCGACTTCCCCCAATTTGCAGTATCGCAACTAGATCTTTCTTAAATTCTTATGTTTCTGGTGGTGTTTGTAGCTTTGACCATGAATCAAGTTTTATACATATGACTTCCTGTTGAACAAAGCATTGTCAAGATCGATGGTCGCTTGTTCGATCTTGCTAAGGGTTGTTATATATGAACGATTTGAACACTACAATAAGAATAATATAGCTGCTTTTAATGCTATGACATCCCCTTTGAGATTGCTCTCATTCAGCTCGATGCTAATCTCTTTGTATCTTGTCAAACTTCTGGTGGTGAAGTTGCTGCATGCATGGAGGATCTTTCCTTTGCTTATTTGCTTAGCAGAGCAGCCTTTGTTGTCTAGGATTTCACGATGGCTTGTCTCTAACGAATTGAACATCATTTTTATGCTAACGAAAGTAAACCTAAATTGGATCTTGAACTCATGTGATGCTTTCTTGAGCTTAATATCGCTTGAGTATTATCCATTACCTTGAACCTTTCTCGGATCTCTTTTTGTTTTTATAACTATTCCTCTTTTAACGTTTTATCAGTTCCATTAAGGTTTAGGTATGAAGGTTTTGGCTAATATTTGGCTGGGAGAAACAAGAGTTTCCAATGTATTGGAAGCCTTTTTTCTCGTTTTGTTTCAGCTTGATTTCTATTGACTAGCAACGCTTTTGTAGATAACGTTTAAAAAGATATTGTTTGGAAGTAGATTAGTGACAGATTCTTAAGATCTTTAGGTTTCCGTTTACTAGTGCCCGTTGTCCCATTTCTCATCGACGATGAAGAATGTCAGACTGTGAGAGACAGAACCAAAAAAATCGACAGATACCCGTGGTTTCGAAAGCCCCGGAGTGCTAACCGTGGTCAGCCTTCCAAATTCCTTTCTGGATGCGGTCTCTGACACGAATTGCCCTCATATCTTGTATTTCCATCATCTTTAATTTGGCAAAAGCTAACAGATCTTCTTAATTATCTAGTCGAAAACTTCACTACGACGATTCACATAGTGTTATTAACTTCTATAGATTCAATAAATACAGCTGCATTTTTCGTACTCTGAAGTATGTGTTAAAAACTCATAACAGAGAGAGAGAGAGAGAGAGAGAGAGAGGAAGAGTTTATCCTCTCTCTCGACCTGCCACTCGGAAGAGGTCGCCTTTGGTCCACGTTAAACGCACCATCCACAGAAACTTAGAGGCGCGCCTCGTATCCTTCCGACCTACTTGCTAGGGATCCTCATGTGGGGGAAAACGTGTATTGTCATTATGTTTATTATTATTATTATTATTACTGTCATTATTATTGCTATTATTAATATTATTACAACTACAATTGTTGTTGCAAATTGTTAAGAGCGTTATGTGATCGACTGGATGGTGCAAAAACGATTGAAAGAATAGTTGACTGAGTAAAAAACGCTAGACGAAGTCCTCATTATTTTTGATATGGAAGATAACTATAAATGGTAGGGCGCGTGTGGCACAGTGGTTGGAGGCGCCACTGCGACACACACGTGGAATTAATCCCGGCGTCCATGATCCACCAAATCTTCCATCCTTCTCGGATCGGCAAATTGGTGCCGGAGTTGTTTTGTAGGATAGCAGCACTAGCTCGATACATCGGCAGGCCACCGCGAGTCAAGGCCAAATATGCATTCAATCACCTCCAACGATACTTAATGAAGTCGAATGCATGGCGCATCCCTCAGGGATTGATCAACGCCGAGAGCTTTTTTTTTCTTTTTATGGAAGATAACATTTTTAGGTGTTCGGCATTGACGAAAAAAGTGGGCTGATATACACGAATGGGAACATTGATCGAGAAGTGCAGAGCACCTACAGCCTAACTATCACCGCTCAGGACAATGGCAAGGTAGTGGATTAGTTTCATTATTCTGAATCCTAGTTCATTTCGACTTATAGCGACAAACCAATTCTAGCCACCGTTGTCGACGTCGGTTTACGTGCGAGTGCTCATCACCGATGTGAACGATAACTCTCCGTCGTGTTCGTCGACGACATCGATGGTGGTCCCGATAGATTCCACCCTCTTTACTACCGTTGGAACGGTGGTCGTCACTGATCCAGACAACGGTGCCAACGGCACAGTGGTCTATCGGAGTCAGCAATCTCACCCATTATTCATTGTCAAAAGCAATGGTTGGTTGATTTTTTTTAAACTTGTTTCTTACTAACCGATTGCTCCTTTTGTTCCTGTCGTTCCTCCTCACTAGGTTTTTCTTCTTGCTACTCCTGTTGTGTATCGTCATGAAACGTTTTTTACAAGACACATGTGACGTCGGCATATTGATTTGTTGCTCTTATTGTTGTTGTTCTTGCTTTTCATAATATTTAGTTTCTAAATATTTACTTTACTTCCACTTTTCTTTTTCTACTTTCTCACTTATAATTTACCTTGTTTTACTTAACCCGTCTTTCACATCTACTGTGTGGATTACAGCACTTCACGACCAAGGTTTTCCAACTCTTCATGAATATTTGGCTTTGGCTTCTGCTCGAGGGTTTTCCTTCCATCATGATTGTCGTTAAATGCTTCTCGAGTGCTGAGATACCCTGGTTAGAGCGTTCTTACTCGTATTGGAAAGAGGTAACCTTTTCCAGTCAAGTTCGGTACCAGTTTCACGACCCCGGAGGCATGACAGCCTTGATGAATCCGCCGTGGACTCGAACCACCAATACAGTGCCCGTGTGATCGGCATCACTAATCACTACCACTGTGCTACCCCACCCCCCAATCATTTCCTCCACCTGTTGAGAGGTTCTGCACTGGTTTTGAGGCGTTTTAGGCTGCCTATGAAAATTATAGTGAGGAAAGTATATCCTGTTTGATGAACTGCGTAAGAGCACCTTCAAGTTCAACTACAGCAGGCACATTCTTTCAGTGAATTTCTACTACAAGTCCTTGTGTCTTCACCTCAAAACACATCTGTGCCTGTCCTGAAACGAAGTTGGAGTAACAGAATAAGTTCTCCGTTCCTGATATGTCGAAATGGATTCTATACCCGTGCAGCCACGTTTATGCCAGCCTTTTTGTAAACCCGTCTGGTCCGGTCTTGTGATTTTCTGTTACAAAATAGACTTTTTATTGTTGTATGAAATAATTGAGCAACTTCTGATAAATAAACAGTAAAACTCGTGACAAATGTAGTGATAGGTTGAGTCATGCATAAAGGTTCGGCGAGTATTTTATCTTTCGTAAGCGAGTCTGCTATGAATTGGCTGAGATGGAGGACGTTCGTAGGTTTCTCCTTGGCCTACGATTATCTCAATCAAACTCACCTCATTGGATCGCACCTTTTGAAATTAATTGTGAATTGTTCTTCGTTCCAAGGTTAAATGAGAGTCGGTTTCCAAATGTATTAATTGTGAATTATTTCTAGGTGATGTGCAGCTACGACGCTCTCTCAGAGAATCGGATCCAAGCGATGTCCGCCTTTCGATTATTGCGTCCGATCAGGGATTACCTCCAAAATCGACTGTATGCCATGTACGAGTGAAAATCGGTCATGGAACATCTGCTGTGAAGCTTATTGAACCATTTGAGAGGTGTTTTATTAAATGTCTAGTTCCTTGATAGAAATTTCTCTCAATGCAGTGTATTCCTGTACCGCTCTTTGGAATTGACTTTTGAGGTTTTCCTGGTGAGGAATCCTAGGATCGTTCCTAAGCTAGGGCTTCTGGAAAACAAAGGAGCGAAAAGAAGAAAACTCTCTGAAAAAAGAATTTATACTTCTCAGTTAATCTTATTCTGTTAGCAGATTAGTAGAGAGTTCTTTTGTTTACTTTTGTCCTATTTCCTTCGCGTATGCTTTCAATCAACGATATGTAAATGAAAAAACAGCTCAGTACGAGTGGAAGGGAAACTTCAGGAACATTCATGTACCGAAAGATTGTCTGACTGGTTGCCAGCTACAGCAATTGAACGCCACTGGTGTTGCAAAGTGGCAAATTCAAAGCAACGGTAAGTTTAGTTCAGACCTCCTTCCACATATTGATCAATTCTAGGATTGCTGATGAAAAACCAACTGATCACTTCCTTGATTATTGGATCGTAGAATTTGTGAGAAAGCTTGAACTAACAAACTGTCTGTAGTGGATGGAAAGCAAGATAACCAAAGTCTAGATAAAGTGGGAGTATTCGGTTTAGCTCAGCTTGTGACACGGCAAATCACTTTAGTAACTGTTGAGATCTAATTGGTGGCGAAGTTTATGAACCCAATCATTTCTTATTTCTTGCATTTCTTCCTACTCTTGGATATATATTGTTTCTTTCCTATCTTTGCTGTATTGGCAACATTTCATTACCTCGATCCATACGCATCATATATCTAAATAACTCAGTATTTTAATATGTGTCTTTTTAACTCCTTTTTATGTAAGATATATTTAGACGTTTCTAACCATTTCAAAATCGTCAAGGAAAAGCTGCACATGACATCTCGTCCGCGGTCGCGGCCGCCGTGGTCGTTGTCGTTGATCCTATCCGACCGTGAGGGACGTCAGAAACACGTCTCATTGCGCATTGTGGAACCAAATTCTACCGTGAGTTATCCGATCCTGTTTTCTTCACGGCGATCTATTACATTGTCTATCGTAAGCAAATCAATACTCATCAGTGAGAAACAAATAGTAGAAAATTTTATCACGCAAACTTTTAGACCTTAGATGACCCTATAACGCCTAATGATTCTTTTCTCTCTTTAGAGAATTATTTTAGCACTTTTAAAACGTTTCTATGCTTGCGACACTATTTAGTAAGGATGGCTAGCAGATGCAAGCAGCCGGATACATAGGCGCAACCCAATCCTGACTTTTGTACGCGTTGCAATTCACCTATATCACCTGTAGTCCCGTTGATCGTCGAGTGACTCGAGCGGGCGCCAGTAAATCCTCCATTTTTCCCTGTCGCGTGCAAGAGTAGCTCATTGGGCTCCGCTCGCCCTAGGGACTCGCCGGACATTACATTTCTCTTCAAGGCTCTTCGTGAAAAACTCTGACCACCGCATCGGTGGTGTTTCTGCAGTACGTTTGACACCCCGAGGATTATAGTCACTAACGGCTCTTGCCCATCGGTTGTCATACACACGCATTACGTGTCCGGCACTACACATCTTCGTCTGTGTAGCGTGCAGAACGTACCCTGCTTGCTTGCACGGCTGTCCTTCGTCCAGTGTTCTGTCTATTCTGTTTAGGATGAGTCGAGTGAAAAGTTTGTAGACGACACGACGGGCAACAAGCAGATTGGGCGATAGTTGCCTTCATCGTGTAGGTCGCTCTTCTTGAACAACAACACAGTCTTGCTGGTCTTCCACTGAGTAGGGACCTTGCATTCAGACAGGTAACGTGTGAAGAACCGTGCCAGTGTGTTTCCGAAGACTGGCGGAAGGTTCTTCAGATGTTCTGAGCTTATCCTGTCCGGACCTGGTGCTGTTCGATTTTTACCGATGAAATGGACGTGGCTATCGAAGAGATGTGTAATCATCTTGGTCTTGTAATTGGTGAAGGTTCGGCGGGGTTAGAATACAATCCGCATAAAGCGAGAACGCACCCACACACGCATGCATGAATACGCCTAGCAAATACAGATGGTATGTGCCAAATCGGCGCAGCAGAAACAAGGAGTCCATCTCCTAGATCCACCTGCGTCTCATGGAAGTAAAGGTCGCTTTTGGTCCTCATTAACCCCCTATCCGCCACCTGGGGACGCGCCACGTAGCCTCGCGACTAACCAGCTCGAGATCCCTCATGTGAGGGAGATCCGTGGCGTTGCAAATACAATGAGGGAATTGGTCATTGTAGTCTATACAATAGTTTATCAGGGCTAAACGGTTTAAACGGAAAGCTTTTTTGTAGAGTCTTTTTCGAATGAATGTGCAACCAATTCATCGAACATGAAAGTTAGAACACATAGTTTACTTGTGCTCATAAAACAACCAAAGATAATGGAAGTTCAAGTGGTCTGCGCATGTACTGCTCTAAGGAGCTCCAGGCTGGTCTTTATGAAAGGACAAATGTTCAGTACTTGGTAGATTATGGCTCTGTCATGGCATCAACTGTTTGAATTCAAAACAAGCAGTTAGACTTGGTATGTAATTTTTTACTGCTTTCTTGATGAGCATATGCGAGGTTGCTACCGCAGTGTTTCTTCCATTATAATTAAGGTGAACTTTCCATGCTCTGAGAGGCGAAATCTCCCAAGCGTGAAGTTGACATAAAAATAAACACTGCCGATCATTGTGTTGTATAAGATTGCATTAATTAAGATGAAAATTACAGCTGTTCTTTAATTCGTTTGGTTTCGTTTCGCATCCGTCGTCTAGAAAAGTCGCGCGATATCCATATAGGTTCAGCTAGTATTTGAAAACCTTGTCTTCTTCATGAATGGCGTTAATGCTGGTCGATAGATTCTCCCTGGAATCCTAGGATAGGCGTGCAATCTCGTCCTTGCGCCACAGGCATTCGCCGGCCTTGATGGATCGGAGAGAGCTTTTTCCGAAGAATTCTGGTACTAGTTTGCCATTATCGGTGGGGTAGGTGGTTTCGTTCGCTTTTGTGGGCGAATCCATGCATGTGCAAAGCGTCACTAGTCACTGAACCAGTTAATTCATATCCATAGGCGTTAGTATTCCAAATAATTTTTTTTAAATAACTGCATAGCGCGCACTGTTGCCTAAAAGCGTTTCTCGCATACGAATAGGTGAAGCTAGCGCCGAACAGATTGATCATTCGGGCTCAGAAGCAAAATATATTTTATAAAATAGAATCAAACACTACCGGTATGGCGAGTATGGCACAGTGGTTAGAGTGCCCTGCTCACATGTGTTCGATCCCGCCCCGCCCGCTTACGAAACCCTCGATTCCTCCGGTGTGTCAAACTAATACTGGCACTAGTTTGACACATCGGTAAGCCACCGCGAGTCACTGTATAGGCGAAATATACGTTAAAGTCACCTGTAACGGTGGTCGATGAAGTCGAATACAAGGCGCATCCCTCAGGGGCTAATCAACGCCGAGAACATTATATTTTTAATTATCTTTGCTTTTTTATAATTTTTTGTGATTTTTCCATTTTTGTTTTCTTATGATTCTCATGGTTAGTATAAAGTCAAAGTGTCGTGATGTCAATTTGCTGTTAAAGGTACCAACAAAGTTGATCAAAATATCGCCCTTGCTTTCCATTGGGTCCAAAGTCGCCAACGTGGCTTCGAAGTACACATCAAATGGACTCATCTACTATTATGTTATGAAAAATGAAGTGAGTTTTGTTGGTAGTCGTTAGGGAGCTTCTTGGAAGAATCTTTCTGTTCTTGTTAGCTCTACTTTAAAGATTAGTTTATACGATCAATTCAACCCAGTAATAAATTTAATTTTCTTTCAAAATATAGTTTTATGTGGATTTTTACCATTTTATTGCCTCACTCAATGTCACACTGTGCGGACCCCAGCACTTCTTTAAGTTAGTTCGTTTCCTCGCATCCACAATCCACGATAGTCTTCGAATCTTTTGGCGTGTGGCTACGAAGGCTGCTTGAGATCTTTTTCTCTTTTCGCCGCGAATTTCGCTGAGTATTGGCCTATTTGATGCACCGTGGAATTTTGAGATAACCATGCTGAACCGCTCCCCTCTGTAGTGGAGCTAATCTTCTTGTCCCAGATCAGTCTGGTGTCAGTTTCTCAACCAAGGCAGTTGAGAGGGTTGGTTGACTCTGCCTTGTGTCGGACTAGCGTCAGAGTAGGTTAGGCCGTCCGTTTAGGGGACGAAATCACTGCCATTGTATGCCCGCTTCCTTTCATATGTATATTTATTAAAATATCGATTTCTTGAATTGAAGTAAACGATTTTCATTTGTGATTTAACGAAAAATGGAGGATTTACTGGCGCCCGCTCGAGTCACTCGATGATCAATGGGACTACAGGAGATACAGGTGATTTAACGAAAAACGTAGTACACACAGACGGAGCGGGTTCGAAAAAATTTTGGTTTTAATGCCGATTGGGTGGGCCGGACACAACCGGTGACCAAAAGCCGTTAGTGACTGGATTCCACGGGATGTCTAAACGCACTGCAGGAAGACCACCGACCCGATGGTCAGAATTCTTCACGAAGAGCCTAGAAGAAAAATATGATGCTCGATGAGTCTCTAGAGCGAGCAGAACCCACTGGGCTACTATTGCACGCGGGAAGAGAAAAATGGAAGATTTACTGGCGCTCGCTCGAGTCACTCGACGATCAACGGGAATGCAGTTGATACAGGTGATGTCTTAAGTGGAAAGAAAGTATCGGCGGTATAACCATTAGTGAAATGGATATTTCTTGTTGTAAAAGGACGATAGTATCCGTGGAGGTGAAATAATTATTTTGTGTTCTGAACAAGGTAAAGGATGTAACAATAGAACCTAGTAAAAAGTACTAATAGAGTAAGTAAAGTAGTAAAGTAAACAGTGATTTATAAATACACATTATTACCTTCTATGACAATATGTGAGAGTTTAACAGAAACTAAGCTTCATAAAACAGTAAACAAGCAAGTTCATGATCGTTGTTTGCAGTCATCGTTGTTTGAAATGGACGAAGCCAACGGTGACATATATTTAATCCAAAAAATTGGCCACCTGGCCGGACACCAGATATCCGTGCTCTACTGGGAGATTGACGGCCGAGTTTTCGGGAAGGAGGAAAAGGAGATCACCTTCGATGTAGGGCGCAGTGACGTCGCTGTGCTTTCGTCCAGTGAAGAAGTGCTCCACGTCAATGTGTCCGAGACAGCTGTGATTGGTAGGTCTTCCTCTTCTTTGTCTTTTTGGGATTTCTTCAAAGAAATGAGTAAAGATTGGTCATCATCGTATTGACTCTTTTTTGAGCTAGAAAGCTGCTGAATATACAGTAAACATTCGAACAGTAGCAAACTTGCAACTGCATTTTGCTTAGATCTTCGTAGAGATTTCATAGAGAAATATTACCCAATTCCAGTTTCATTTTCCTAATAAGTTCGCCGTATGTTCATTTTAGCTATTTGGTGATTTTCTAAATCTGGCCAGTGGGAAGCTTGTGTTTTGATTTTTACACGGATTTCATACAAATTGAGTGATTGAGTTCATAGTTAATTTGTGGGGATCGCACCAGCGACCCAAGACCCCGTAGCACGGCGGGTCATTGCAGATTCTAACTGCTTTTGTTCTCTCGCGCCGTGTTCATTCCTCTATCCTTCCATTCGCTTAATTGTTGATCCTGTTCAGGAACTGTCATCGTCACGGTTAATGTAACAAGTTCCGATCCATCTACACCACCGTTGTACAGCTTTTTGGAGCCGAGTAATCGATTTATCATCGATCAATACTCGGGCGATGTGGCCATCGTTGAGAATTTGCATTGGAAGGAGGTAAATTCTATTGGATGTGACGGACGCTAACAGAAGCAGACATACGAAGCAGAAAAGGGAGAAAAAACGGTTGAACTGAGCTGAAATAACAAAATAAAGAGTGAAAATGAATGAAAGTCATCCTTAATTGACAAATTTCAGTCTCCTTACCACCTTGTCGCTGTGGCGTCGACCGCCAGCGCCAAGGCAAATGTTCTGCTTGTTGTGCACGTCGAAGATGTGAACAACAACCATCCGGTAATCCTCAGGTTCGTTGACCACATCATCCTCATGAAATCCGGCGTTTTAATCTGGTATTTTCACTCCATTTCTGTTGTTTTCTCCTTCCGTCTTTTTCCTCTCCACCTCTTTATCATTGTTTTTACGTTTACGCATCACACAGTTCTTAAATGTGCGTGTGGCGCAGCGGTCGAAAGCGCCCTGCAGCTGGCAAAAGCCAGATATGCATTCAATCACCTTTAGACAATGGTTAATGAAGTCGAATGTATAGCGCATCCTTCAGGGATTGATCAACATCGAGAGCTTCCTCTCCCTCTCCTGTTTCTTCTTTTCACCGCTTCTTTCTACACTTACACTTAATTGCAGTGATTTCCCTAATTAAAAGCTTTAATGTTTACAAAAATAACGTTATATTTTTTGGTTCATACATTTCCTTTTTAGACCTAAGCATGCAATGTTTACCATATCAGTTAATATCTTGCGTGCTGACATGCATTTCTAAATTTAGAATTCTCATTCATTGGCTGCTGACTATTTAGGTGGATGAGGCACATGGTTTTAATAATGACTACTAAAAGCAGTTATAATTAAGAATGCAACGTAACAAATATTATTTTTTCACTCTACCCTTGTCAAGTATGGGCAAGTATTGCGCAGTGGTTGGAGGCGCCATTGCAACTCGCACTTGGAATTCATTCCGGCGCCTATAGCCCACCAAGACTTCCGTACCTCTGGGGTCGGCAGATTGGTATCAGGCTTGTCTGGGAGGATAGCAGCACCGGCTCAATACATCGATAGACCACCACTAGTCATTGTAGAGGCCAGATATGCAATCAATCACCTCCAACGATACTTAATGAAGTCGAGTGCATGACACATCCCTCAGGGATTGACCAACGCCGAGAATTATGCTTTATCCTTTATCCTTGCCTAAGCAAAGCCTAGGCGTTAATTTATTTTTCATTACAGTAAAGCTGACGTTTCGGCTTATTTCGCTTTACTCTGAGCCTGGAAACGTTTGCTTGACTCCAACCTGGTTTTGGGAGTTACTGACTTTCATTTTCTAAGAGTTCAGTGACTTACCACATCCAAATGTGGAATTCACTTCATATTCTTGCTTAGCTTGATCCGTTCCTACCAAGTATAACGTGGTATTCAATGCCGGGAATCGATTGTGCACCACCTCTTCGATACTCTTCAGTCGCTTTTCGTCGAAATAATATACATTGTAGAATCTGCACAGAAATGCTTTCATGGATATTTCTACATAGAGATGGGAGAAATAAGTCAATTGTATTTCGGAAGCAAAGAGTTGCAACTACTGGACCCTATTTGTCTCCAGAGCAAAACCATTTACATTGTTGGTCGTTTGTCGCCCTCTGGAGACATGTTCGGTAACCCTTGCACTGGTGGGTATCATTCATGTGAGAGAGAAAGAGCGTTGTATGTTTACTGTTAGCATCAACAAATGAGTGGCACTTGAAATAGACAGTGGATAATTTCTAAGCCAGCAAAGTTTAGATGAATAGTTAAGAACGGGTAATAAGTCGTCTTCACCTTGGCTCGTTCTATAACATCTAATCTGATCATTCGTGCTAAATTCATGTTTCACTGTTTCTTTCTTAGTCTTCTATCAACATTGAAATAAGGAAGGTGACGAATTTTCAACAAAGAAAATACTCGATCACCAAGTCAAAATTCAAAGTTTGTAATTCACTGGGGAAATTTTAGTTTTAAAACTGCCAAAATACTAAATTGCAATCCATGCTGGTCATTAAAGGGTAATAGTATGACGAATATTTTAGGACAAACCTAGAGAATCTCATTGCAGCACCAACGAAGTCATGGTGTTCGGTACTGGAACTAACCGAGTTATCCACCATGTTGTCGCCATCGACGAGGACTACGGTAGTCACGCAACGATCACCTTCGAAATCATCTCAGATCCGTCGAACTGTTTTGACATCGACCATAAGACCGGTATGTGCAGCTGAGCAGAGAGAAATTTCTTTTTTACAGTGTATCTAATGTCTTCTTACAGTATTTCTTGCACTGTGGTGGTCGTATGCACAGAAAAGAGCAGTATTTTTGCGGTACTGTGGATAAATTCGTTATCTAGTTTTGCACACTTTAGATCGTTTAAATCTAAGTTTTGTTAAACCAAGGGATTTTCTTAAGAATTAGTATTCGCTTTAATGAAAATTGAACTCGTAGGAGCGTTGTCGATGCTTCGCCATCCTTCGTCAGCGAATTCGACAGTCGTCGTCAGAGCATCAGATGGTGGATCGCCAGCGCTTTTTGTGGATCAGACAATTATGATACGGTAGATTAGTGATTGAAGTAGTATCTTTACTAACCTGAAATAGTTCTTAAAGGTTATACGATGGCACGAAGAACTGGAGGTATTTTTCTGAAGACGAACAGGACGTGGAGATTTCAGATACGACACCTGTTGGCACAGTCATTAAGGCGTTGAATTTAGATGATACGTAATAACTTTCTATTCGTTTTTATAATGGCAGTTCGAAAAACACTTAAAGACTATAACTTTTAAGAACACAAGGCTATAAGCTGTTGCATTTAGTGATTATGAATATTTCAAGGGAAAAGAGTCAGTAGTGGAGCATAAAAAGGAAGAAACGAAAAAGGCAGAGAATGAAGTAGAACCTAAAAAAAAATATAGGAGCTTAAGGAACAGCTGCCATTCGACTTTTTAACTGGAGGTATTTTTCTGAAGACGAACAGGACGTGGAGATTTCAGATACGACACCTGTTGGCACAGTCATTAAGGCGTTGAATTTAGATGGTACGTAATAACTTTCTATTCGTTTTTATAATGGCAGTTCGAAAAACACTTAAAGACTATAACTTTTAAGAACACAAGGCTATAAGCTGTTGCATTTAGTGATTATGAATATTTCAAGGGAAAAGAGTCAGTAGTGGAGCATAAAAAGGAAGAAACGAAAAAGGCAGAGAATGAAGTAGAACCTAAAAAAAATATAGGAGTTTAAGGAACAGCTGCCATTCGACTTTTCCCCAGCACGTCCGCTTTCGAAATTGATGAGTTTGGAAAAATCACATTGCTTGGCACGTTGATTCCAGGAAATTATGTCCTGTATGGTACGCTCTTTGTTATTACGAGTCCGATATTTTTATTTCGGTTAAAATTAAGTCTGCTAGTTGGACATAAATCTAGATCCACCATCACGATGTTCATTCTGAGTTTGCAGTCCTGGCGAAATCCCTTGAAGGCGACGTCGACGCGCTTTCATTGACAGTCCGTGTCTCGGCTTCCACGACAGCCGCACCGCGGATAAGCTCCCCGTCCTGCGGATCGATTACCGTACCCGAGAATCGTGTGCTGGATGATTTCAAGCAAATTGTACCATTGAATGCATCTAAAAATTCCAGGTTCAGAATTAAAGGTAACGCCGTTTTTGTCGTTTAGCATTCATGGGTACAATTTGGTTAGTTACGAGGGAAAAAGCAGTCTTGTTTTGGTTATTAAAAAAATCGATTTTTATTTTCACTGTTATCGGGCCCTGTTCTTCATTTTCGGTCTAATAAACTAATAGTTTCAGTCATAAATAGAAAAATAAATTTTGTGCTAGTCGAATCCATGCTCAGGATCCAGCAAAATTTTCGACATTGATCCTCTGACGGGAAAATTATCCTCTATTCCTTTGGATCGCGAACATCATTCAGAACATTTGTTGGCCATCGAAGTATATGATGGACAGATGTCGGTGAGATTCCTTGATCGATTTGATTGATTTTTTTTATTTTTAAATCACTTGAAAACGAAAATAGATTTCAGTTTATTTACGATCGGCTTAAGTATTGTTGTTCTATAAAATAGTGAAACTAAGTATGTAATCGGACATTCAGATAAAGCGAATAGCCTACATCTTTGTTGAAGATCCGTCAAAACGGTCTTGTCTTCCAGGATTCTTGTTCTGTGCAGATTACGGTATCGGACGTTAACGACAATAGCCCACAGTTTTCACCTTCAACTCCACAGGTGATCAACATCAATGAGACCGTGGAAGTTCGTGATCTCATCTACAGGTGCTCAGCTTTTATAAATCTCTATATGTACCACTTCTGGCAACACATTTCGTTGTTCTATTTTTCCGTTAATTGCCATTCGTTTCGTTCGTTCTTAATTTATATCGATGGTGATGACTTGTACTATGTCGGCTGATATCGATACCTACATGTCGTTTGCACCTTCGATTATTCTTCGTTTACGGGACCTCGTTGGCATCCGTAGTTGATCGTTTACTTCACCGGATCTACTTTTTTTTTGTTATCGATTTAATTAACAGTGGCGCTTGACGACAGCATAATAGAGAAGCCTAGCTTAATGTTTTATGAGCGTCGGTTCTCGTCCCTCTGTTCTGTGAGTATTCCAGAATTCTCCATGTGGTTAGGTTGATTCTCCATAGCGTATGTATTACATCCATGGTAGTGGCAGAGATTCTTTTTGTATGAAATAGGCAGCAGCGAATTTTTGAATCCACCAGTTTTAGGACTGGTCTGCTACATTTTCTAAGCTGCAGAAATCTCGTAGCGACCTCCGTTTCCACGCAAACTAACATTCCTGTCGTTTAACCGATGTGTATCATTCAATCACAGAATACTCTGTATGAACTGCGTCATTGAGGGAACAGCGAAAGCATTGCTGTGAAGTGTTGCTGAAAGCAAAGCGAAGGTTTTGTCGTTTATTATTATCATTGAAT
Source organism: Angiostrongylus cantonensis (assembly GCA_009735665.1). Lineage (NCBI taxonomy): Eukaryota > Metazoa > Nematoda > Chromadorea > Rhabditida > Metastrongylidae > Angiostrongylus > Angiostrongylus cantonensis. Next base: position 1,415,824 of record MQTX01000111.1, on the reverse strand, counting down.
TGCATCGCAACACTTATAACAGCAGATAATTTTTTTTTGGAAAAATATGTATGTGAATTTGGTTTCATTTCTCTCTCTCTCTCTCTCCCCCGTTGGCGAATCAGTCAGTCACCAATTAAGCGATCTTGGATAGATAGCTCTGCCTGCTGTCGCCGTCCTACGATACCTTGATTTTAATAGCTATGGAGTCAAGGCACATTCTCCACATGTTCACAGCTTACTATGAGTCCACGTGTGAAGACACCCTACAGGGTTCACACGGATGGATAATGCGCCGCTCTCAAGGAAATACCAGTCTGAGATATTGTGTGAAAACGCATATGATACTTTTTATTTCAATAATTTGGTTGTGTTCCTTAGTAATTTTTGCGTATTCCAGTCAGTGGTCTTGGTTGAAACCAGGAATCGGAGTTCACCATCGCATTCATTGTCAAGACATCCGTTGCTTTTCTAGCAAAAATAGTGCACACGCTTACTGAATTTCTTTTGGATAGAGAGTTTCAGATTCATTGCCTTCGACGATGACATCGATAGTGGTGGATCGGTGCTGTTCGAGCTAGTCGAGGACCCCAGCAATGCGTTTGATCTCAACCCGGAATCCGGTGAACTGCTCTTTATGAGGTGCAACCTGTGTTATAAAACAATCACGTATTTATCAGTACCTAAGCTATTTTGTATTTTTGTATTTTATTTTATATTTATTTTATTTTATATTTTGTATTTTGTACTACCATTGTCGTTCAATTAATTTAGAGGGCTCGCAGCGATATATTAAAACTACTTGAAACAGTGGTATGATTCATCCATTAGAATGAGTCCTTCTAGTGTTTCATTCTTTGTAAACAAATCTGCTTGAAATTCATGGAATCCGAAAGATGAACAACTTTCTTTATGAAAGATGGAAACAGTTATAGTCAAAGCGCAGACTGTATCTTATCGATTTGAATTACAAGCTTGCAATCAAGTGTTTTATTAAATCAGTATGGGCTTGAAAAAGGCTTAGGAATCAAGAAAGCAGCGTTGCACGTAGCTCTTAAGGGTCAAAGAGCCTAGGATATATACATGTAATGCAAAGAAATGAAAAGAGAAACAAAGAATAGAATGTGGGAAGACACAACTGCCTTTGGACAACGTTTTGGAAAATCTTGCTATACATTATGTCTTTAGAGCCATAGTCCCATAGCAGAGCAACTATAAAATCAAACTATTCACATTTGGGCGTAGTTTTCCATAGTAATATAACTGGCTTCTCTTTCCATGAAATACTGTATGTTACATGAGCTCTATCATATGTTTAGTTGAAAAATTATCGTTTCTACACTATTCAGAGAGCCTCTCGGTGTTGGAAAGGACTGGATGATTCGTGTAAAGGCATACGACAAAGGCCGTCCGTCTCTCGGCACGGATCGACTACTCACAATCCAGAATTCGCGTTTTGAAACCGAAAGGCCGGAGATGGCGCCAAGCTTTTTAAGGCAAAAATATGTGGCAATGATTGATGAAGGCTTAACACCTGGACAAATAGTGTCGAAAGTTGGTAACAAAAGCTTAGAAATCTTACAGTTGGTTTAGTTATGTCGATTGAAGCTGAATTTCTTCCGAACTTCAAACTTCAAACTAACCGGGTCGTTTCGCCGCACAAGATCTACAAATCGTACGATTTTGCCCAAAACAATGTATCTAATCTAAATCGGTGTACTAAATGGAAAAAGAAGTTTCGCGACGTGTCAACCTTACCATCACAAAGCACCTGTTCTTCTTCGGGATTTTTTTTTATTTGCAACTACGTATAGTTTCGCGACGTGTCAACCTTACCATCACAAAGCACCTGTTCTTCTTCGGGATTTTTTTTTTATTTGCAACTACGTACCTTCATTAACCAGTTAAAAAAATAAGTGGCATGGGTAGTATACAAGACAAATTCCATTGAATAATAAATAAATGTCGAAGAATGAATTCTAAGAGTAGAATCAGCAAAATAGAGCAACTTCAGCAAAAATACGGTAGTAGACATAAATCCGATGTGTTATAGGTAGCGACATCGTCAAGGGATTTTCGAATCACCTACAGCATTGTCGAAGGGAACACGGACAACGCCTTTGAGGTTAGATCAAGTGTCGATAGGTAGACGATTACAATTAGGTTTTGTACAGTCCTACACTCTTTAAATAAAGAGAGGAGATGTAAAAAAAGAAATCTCTTAGGTTTTACCATATGCGATTCTATTGTCCGTTTCAGATTGACGACGATGGTGTGGTGCGAACCCTGCAAGAATTGGACTACGAGATTAAGGAGAGCTACGACTTGAAGATCATCGCTACTGGAGCGTTCCCCCATCAGATCAGGACCAGGTTACTCGTTGACGGTTAGTGAACGCCTCTAGCAATATTCATTCCTACCACTTGGATCAAGTACTATTAAAAAAGCAGGTATCGGCTAACAGCTGTTTGTTTTTCCATTACTATCGAATCACTTGCCAATCTATTACTACGTCGTTGCCTTTTTTACTTTCACTTTACCCTTCTTTTCTAACTGCACTTTGATACGTTTTTTCTCCGGAAGGAATAGCAATCTCAAGTAACAAGTAGTATTCCATGACCAGTTTTATTACAGTTCACAATGTTAACGATAATCCACCGGTTTTTCGACCCCATAACAAGAAAAAGATCTTAGAAAGTGAGTTGCCGTATCGACACTTCTCTGTTGTGCCATTTTCGCCATTGTTACAGTACCAGATTGCTGTCACATTTCAGCTGTTCCAATTGGCTCATACGTCACTACCGTAGTCGCCAACGATGCTGACAACCTCGGTACTTTAGAGTATAGTCTCGATCCGAACGAAGAGCGATTCGTTATCGATCGGTAAGAAAACGTCAATAGTTTTTAATTCGCCCCCTGTTTGAAAATTCTTGCTCTATCAACTAGTTACAGCTGTCAGTCCTTCAGTGTCGAGTACTTTTATATAAATAAAATATCTGCCACAGGGACTGAAAATATCATACTCAAAAACAGGGCTATTTTGAAAAAATTTTCCTTTCAGATTCACCGGAGTAATACACCTGCTAACGAGCTTGGACTATGAGATGGTGGAAGAGATTACCGTAAATGTGCTGGTGGGTAGTCGTCAAAATCGACCTCTTATGCCGAAATCTTCAAATTTACTGCATTACTAATGCTGTCTTGCAACCTGGAAAGCTTTGCTTAATGCTTGGTTCGGTGGTTTAAAAGTAGCACAAGTTTTACGTTTTTTTATTTAGGAAAATTCTCTACATCAATTCAATGCATCAGTTTTATCATACATTTTATTTTAGTGTTTTAGTTTCTGTACCCACATCTTTTAGGGACAGTAATGGAGAACTTCTTCGAAATGGAGTTCTTCGAAAAGAATCAAACTCAGTAAAGATCGGACGTAATTTTGCATAATTTGGGAGTGGTGGAAGCACTGATAGGGGTCCTATTCAATACGCTGACTGTCGAACTTACTCTGGTACTAGTTTCACACCACGCGACGGTAACCAAGTTCAGAGACCTCTGCGGTCGAGAAATTGGTATCGGGATTGTCTGGGACAATGGACTCCTTTTGATCCACTTGGGAACTCCGTAGCAAGGGTGTCTAGGGAGGGAGATTCTAGGGAGAATCGACTTGCACTCAAATGCCTTCCTAACGAAGGCGAGAATCCACAAGGAGCAATCGAAGCCGCAGGCAAAGCAGTTCTAGGACCTGGGATTCACGCAGTGTGATACATGTGAATTCGGGTCATGTGACAACAAAACAAATAATAATATATATTCCAGTTAATCTTCTGTAAGGCTGAACTGACACAAGTTTGGTGTAGAACATTCATCTGGCTAAAGTTTCGGTGTTTTTACTTTCTTCAAAGCCGCGTTGATCCGAAACGATAGTCCACAACTGGTCGTCATCGAAACGTGGATGCTTGTTGTCGCAACGGATCGAATACAATGCAGGTCCAGCGACAACGACCAGCTGTAGAGCATCACTTCGGATCACCGCAGCTCTGAAGAGGGTGAAGGCGTCAAATCGTTAGCCGCATAAAAGTTTTATACCAACCTCGTGTCAACTCAATCACTAGATAAATATTGATTCCTGTTGCCGAGCTTTAATGAAAGTCGATCTTTAAGACGTCGTAGATAGTTAGGGAAGGGTTAAATAAAAGAACAATGATTAGCAAACCCCATAAAACAAAACCTTTTTCCAATTACGCCTCAAATATACGATGACATTATTTAGGTAAGTGACGGCAATTTTACCGCCAAGACATCGGTTATGGTGTTGGTCATGGACGTCAACGATAATGCTCCTGAATTTCAGCAGCACTTTGTTGATATTAAGGTATTTCTCACCTGAATTTGTGCAGACTCACCATACTAATGCTTATCAGCTTGCATAGATACTTGGACGGCCCATTCTCACCGCTTATACGGGCCCCAGCATTATCTCTACTTTTCGGGGTTTTGCTGGTTTAGCCATTGTGGTTCCCTGAAGTCTGGAGCTCACTCTGGCTTGGTCACATAGAAATTTGCCACAATGCGACTAGATTGGTACCAGAAGAGTGGTGGATCCCGGTACCCATTCACTCTTAGCTAAGCTTCCTGATGGAGGCGCCGAACACCTTAGTTTGGGAACTCCTGCCGGAGGGACGAATTCACCCGTTGTACGTCGTAGTTTGACACCCTGGAACACCTCCCATCCAAAATGAGACGGTAAGCCGTTGGGAGGAATGTTTATCAAAAGGCTTGCAATAGCTATACTCATTTTTCATCATCATATAGTGGAGCTCACTCTGGCTTGGTCACATAGAAATTTGCCACAATGCGACTAGATTGGTACCAGAAGAGTGGTGGATCCCGGTACCCATTCACTCTTAGCTAAGCTTCCTGATGGAGGCGCCGAACACCTTAGTTTGGGAACTCCTGCCGGAGGGACGAATTCACCCGTTGTACGTCGTAGTTTGACACCCTGGAACACCTCCCATCCAAAATGAGACGGTAAGCCGTTGGGAGGAATGTTTATCAAAAGGCTTGCAATAGCTATACTCATTTTTTCATCATCATATAAATTCCCACGCAATACTGATTAGTTAATAAGTTATACGCTTTGGATTTAATAACGTCGAGCAATTAGTTCTTTTTTTATAGCATTTGTGGCGTGGTGCCATAGTGAGAAGCAAGTATCGTCATTTCCTGAACAAGCGCTTGAGCAGCTATCTAAAATTAAAAAGGGAAAATAACCGAAAAAGAACAGTGGAGACAGCTGATAAGGAGTCTTCGATATTACATCTTCAGCTTCGTTCTTCCAGATTTCTCAGTCAACCAAGGCTGGTGATGTGGTCTTGAAATTGATTGCTTTCGACCGTGATTCTGGTGAGAACGGTCGAGTCTCATATTCGTTGGCTGATACTTACGGAACGTTCCATCTCGACAGCAATGACGGTACACCAAATACCTAACTTGTTTTCTTGTTCATTCTTCTTTTTTCCCACTTCTATATTAAACTGTTTCCATCTTTATTTCTGGATTCATCTATGCAAATGTTAGCAGAGGGCAAATTACCCAGTAGCATACGAAGAAAGTCTTGTCAATTAATTTTTTTTTAAAGGACTAGGTAACGAACAAAGAAGTATGAGAGCAAAGATTCGAATGAAATATTGATGGCCTTTATCGTCGGGGTGGCATACAAACCAATATTTTTTACTTGGAATGGAAAAGTAGTAATAATTCGTGATGGCTCATATCCACGAGCAGGTAACAATGCCTGGTATCACTTACAGAATGAAAAGTCGCTAAAATGTAGTCTTTCCACGGTTTTTGGTCTATGCGTTGAGCATTCTCTTTTGCAGGAACGTTGACCTTGACCACTCCCGTTACAAGCGGAATTGAGTTCCTGCTGACTGTGATTGCAAGCGATCACGGTTTTCCTCTGATGTCTTCGACAATTCCTGTTCGTGTTTTAGTCACCAAGGATGACGAATTGCAACGACGACCTGAATTTCCTCATTCGTCTTACGAGTAGGTTTCTTAAGAGCAGGTGTCATGCACCTTTATGTCACTTTCCTCGCAAAATCCGGCAGCGGTTCCAAGGTGTTTATTAGTGAAAATAGGTCATTGAACTAGATACGAATTAACGTAATTGTAATTAAATATACGTTCTTCCAATATCTTGCCGTAATTTTTGCACCTTTTATCTTTTTTTCAACATTTTACCGTTTTCTAAAAGTTTTTAACTCTAAAGGGTAAAAAGTACTCCAAACAACCGACGATTTTATTGCGTTCTGGTTGCCTACTTTCCCAACGCGATAACTTCCATTAAAACTGGTTTCTTCTCAGAGAATCGATTCCTGTATAGCCCACATCATTGATCTTATAGGTTCGTGGTATCGGAATCCACAGTGAGAAACGTCGTGTTCGGCAATGTGTCGGTCAGCCGTGGTGTACCGTATATCTACCGTATCATGGATCCGATTGTGTCGGAGGTCTTCCACATTGATCAAGTGGGACGTCTAACGGTAAAAGCTGCACTTGACAGAGAAGCGCATGAGTTCTACAGCTTCGCTGTGAGTTATACACAAATGTTGTGGCATCATTAGTTCGCTTGTAGTCAACATTCTCTCAAAACTTCTCAATTCAAAGATTGTTCACATTAACTGGTGAAGGCTTATTCTTGAATGCTGCGAATTTTCAATTGCACGTTGTGATCTGTTACTGTTATTAGGACCTTAAGTCTAAGCAAAATGATGCTGATATGTCTGCAAAACTCCGGAGCGCAGGTGTCTGCGATGGGGAACGAATGTGCTATTACTGTTTCCGGTGGCTGATGCGTTCACCACTGCAATGTGCGGGCCCTTCGTTTCACCTGTCTCTCAATTAGTTTTCTATCAACCTGGTGACTGCTGATGGCACTGGTAGGTAAGACTGCTAGGTTTCGGCTGCAATCTAATAGCTGTGGTTACGGAAATCCTTCATTGTGGTCTGCAACCCTGATTAGAACATTAGGTTTAAGCTTTCATCTGCTTCAAGACGTATTTATTTACATATTTTATTACCGTCCTCTTTTTTTATAACGGGGCGAGTGTGGCGCAGTGGTTGGAGTCGACACGCATGTGAAATCGATTCCTGCGCCCATGATCCACCAAGCCTTGCATCCCTCCAGGGCGGCAAATTGGAACCAGACTTGTCTGGGAGGATAGCAGCACTGGCTCGATACATCGGCAGGCCACCGCGAGTCATTTTAAAGGCCAGATATGCATTCAATTACCTCTAACGATACTTAGTGAAGTCGAATGCATGACGCATCCCTTAGGGATTGATCAACACCGAGAGCTTTATCTTTTATCCCTTTTTATTACTTGCCAGAGCCACTTTTTAAACATAGAATTGTTACGCCTTTCCCCGTCAAAGCTATTAAATAGACTTTTCTTAAGGGATAATCTTTTATGTTAGTTTAATAGACACATTTGATATGAATCACCAGAGTTTGTTGTTAAGATTGATGTTGGTTCTCAATCCTTGGCGTATCATGAAAATTCCACGGCTACCGTAACCATACGTGTATCGGATGTTAATGACAATGACCCTGTCTTTAACGACGAAGAGAAGCCGGTGGTGATCACTGATGGAATGCGAAGCGGTGAAGTCTTAAGGAGGTTAGCATGTGCTTTTGATTTGTTTTCTTTCTTGCTACTCCCTACCAGATATCGATTAGAAATGCAGGAAAGTTCGATAGTATTTTGCACAAAATTCAAGTGTCCAGCACTCACACCTAGGGACTATCGCCTTTTGGTTCGATCATCCTAGATGTTCCTGTCGCCATGCAAAAACAGGATTCTTTGCATAATGTTTTCAAGATTCGCGAGCTTTGTTTTCATTCTGGGGTGATTCCAGTTGTTTTTAAAATTGTAGCTTAATCGGATCTCGCATGAAATTGATGACTGAATCTGTAACAAAAGATTGATATGATGGTGGTATCGTGGAAGCAGTATTTTTTCCTAAGGGTGGTCATTCTGTTTGAGATTTTATACAGTTTTTCATTTGATTTTTGGGACAGACTTTGGCCTAGTTGACCTTGGGACTCCAGGAACCACACTGGCTAAACCATCAAGATTACGAAACAATGGAACTTCTTCTCGAGCCCTCACAAGCAGTGATCACGGGGCATTCAAGTATCCAAGTTCAAGCATTCATTGAATTGGATACTAATGGAGTTCTCTGCGACGCCAAATTTTGTTGTCTAGTATCATTTTTTGTTTTTTACCACACTATCCTGTAGGCATCTGCGCAAGATGTTTGCCTCCTGACGATAGCGTTTTGACTATACAGATCCGGAACTCCAGCCTGCGTCAGCGATCAAAAACGGGATCGAATCAAAAACCACCCTATCCCATTGATGGGTGAATGCTGATGGAACTGGTAGATAGGAGAACTAGCTGATAGGCAGACGAAACGAAGGATCGTACGGTTTGGTGGTGAAAGCGTTAGCCACCGGAAAGGATAGTAGCGCGTTCGTTCCCCACCGCTGACACCTGAGGTCCGATGATTTGCAGATATCTCAGCATTGTTATGGTTGCATTTCACATAATGCCCTGCCTTGAAAAATTTACTAGGTGGCGAATAAAAACACTGAAAAAACACTTTATTTGTAAAAGGATTTTGTTCATATTTAAAAACAAGCTGAGGTGATTTTGGTGATTTTGGGAATGAACAGGAAAACTCTATTCGGCGGTTTTAGTCTAGTAGAAATCTTGTAAACTCCTGGATGCCACATGAAGTTTTTCCACAATGAGAACCTTAGAAACGTTTTGCCTAAACCTTTGCATAGTCGTGCTAGAGCATCGTATATCTTCACAGGCAGTCGCCAGCTTTTTGGATTGGAGGAAGCCATTTGGTCCCATACAAATCTGGCACCAGTTTTCTGAACTCGCACGGATAGTGGGAGTCATTTGTGATTTCCGCGCGAAGTTGAAATAGGACGTGCTCTCACTATTGGTTGGAGCCACTACTACTGCGCTGGCTGCTCTGACAATGACAATAGTTTGCATTTCTTATGACCTATAGTAGGGTGCGTGTGGTGCAGTAGTTGAAGGCGCCACTGTGGCGCACACGTGGAATCGGTCTCTGCGCCCATGGCCCACCAAGCGTCTTTTATCCCTCCGGGGTTGGAAAATTGGTGCCAGACTTGTCTAAGAGTATAGCAGCACTGGTTGGATACATCGGTAGGCCACCACATCGTCATTGTAAAAGCCAGATATGGATTCATTTACCTCCAACGATGCTTAATGATGGCCAACGCACGGCGTATCCCTTAGGGATTGATAGACGCATAGAGCTTTATCCTTTATTGTAGCCTATAGCATAATTTACGGTTTTTTCTTTACTATTAGAGATTAAAAAAATTTATTTATATGTTCATATTTTTAAAGACTGCATGGAATAAAATAAGAGGTTGGTAATTCAGGCTCAAGGCAGTAGATCTCGATGCGGGAGAAAACGGCCGTCTAAGTTACCGTATTGTTTCGGGAGACGACTACAATATTTTCACGGTTGAATCCGATGGTGGAGCATTGATTTTCAACCAGTTGGACGATGAACAACTTATGAAACACACGGACGGCAAGTGGATTCTCTATGTGGAGGCGAGCGATCACGGTAGAATTCCAAGGTGAGGTCTGGGACGCTCTACCGTCGCTCGCTGCGACTAGTTGTTTGGACTTTCCACCGAAGATAACACATGATGAAGTATTGGAACTCTGCTAACGATGAATTATTTTTATTAACTAACGATCATAAAAAGACAGTTTAAGCATTGACCAACACTCCAATCACATTTAAGAACACACAAAAATTTACTCTGTCTTCAATATTAGCGACTTCTTTCTTAACAAAGAGGATAGGAGAGAAAAGAAGAAACGTATTCCTGATATAGATTAGGTCTAAAAAAATAACATTGTTTTGAATCAACTCAACTGTTTCATTTCGAGCTTGTTGTTGATTGTCCTTTTATAGATAAATGTAATGACCTTACATTTATGCTCCTAAGCTTCCAGAGTGTTTTTTGAAGTGTGGCGGTCGTTCCACACCTATGAGAACTCGTTTTCTGAACTCATCGTTGTGTGTTCAGGGCATCTATTCTCGCATTGCCCATTGTTGTAGAACTGAGAAGCTGGTCGGGCACGGCACCATTTTTCGTCATTCCCTCCTATCATGTAGTGGTCCCGGAGAATGCGCCCATTGATAGACCAGTGTTCATAGCCAGAGCCACTAATCGTTACGGGATATCAATGAAGACTATTCGCTATCAACTAAAGGACAACGATCAGGTAATCCGTTAATCCATTAGATTAAACTATGTTTTAATGTAAATGTAAACCTGGTAGTCACCTTCTTGTTTAAAACGCGTTACAAGTTTTTGAAAACGGTTATCTCTCATTCATACTAAGTAGTTTGGTTGAAGACGCACCAGTTGAGCAAGCAAGATTTCATCGAATTCTGTTATGTGGAACACATCATACCTAAGATCATGGGAATCTGCCGTGCCGTCTTGGTGTCGCATTCTCTTTTCTTTTAATCTTTATCGATTGCGTAGATTGCTTAACTTTACCGAAAGATGTCATTCTCGAAGTAATCGTCGGCTATGGAGTGGAGTTGTCGAACACAAGGATTGTTTAGGAATGGCATAGAAATTGTGTCACAAGAATACGGCTACCGATTGACTACTTGCTACCGTCATAGGAAAAGTACTGTAATAGAGCAAGATTCTTCAGTGAGGATGGAAAGTCATATAAGGCAGCAATTTCGGAGAAGAAAAACGACTACTTAAACCGATTCGGTTTTTTCAAAGAAGTCATCCACTTGGATGATCCTACAACTTTGCGCCTACATTTTTAACCAGCAGTGCTTCCATTACTCTGCCATGCAATGAGGACGTTGTCTGTCAGTTTAGCTACATCGTCAAACTTATGCGTCGTACAGATGTCGCCTAAACGATGTATTTGAATGCATAGTTGGTGAATACAGTGTATAAAATGGTTAACAAAATGTCAGATCTGACAACAAGTTTCTCAGACATTACATTGTCTTCATGGTCTGAATGCAAAATAAGCGGATTTTATTGTGCTTCACGTCAACCACGTGTATTTGTAATTGAAAATGTCTTGGGAAGATGTTGTGGGACATCGTCTTGGGAGAAGAGAACAACTGGAAAATCTCAGAAGCGGCATTCTTTTGAAATTTGCTGGGATGTGACCCACTCCTCGTGAATACGGAACTTCCAAGCATTTTAGTTTGTAGGTTTGATCAGCATTAAATTGAACCCATGTTGAGAATAGTACCAAATTAATTCTGAAGAGATACTTAGGCAATTTTATTTCACCGAAGGCATTGACTAGGATACAAATAACGAAATATTATCGGAATAACTTTGAAGGGATTTATTTTAGCACTTCGACTTCTTCAGAGCCGTTTATTCGTTGTGTTTTAGTTAGTTGGTGGACAGAGTAATACATGGGCGAGGACTGCCATCGTGCGGCTGCTGTCCACCAACTAACTAAAATACTTACAACCAATAAACGGCTCTGAAGAAGACGAAACCGCCAAAACATCAACTATTGTTCTTTAGTAAATTCTATAATAACAACCACGTGTCTGCTAACTGAAAAAAACAGCGAATTATCAATCAATGCCAAGGTTAACAGAAAGTCGCCCTTGGGAATTGCTATGTAAATCTATTCACTTGAGGCATTTCTCCATGAAAATATTCTCTATAATTTTTATCTCGTATCTTTTTAGACGTTCGCTATCCATCCAATCGATGGCTCGATTCGCCTAAGACATCGTCTGGACTTCGAAACAAGAACTTCCTACCAAATGTCTCTGGTAGCATCGGATGGAAATGTTAGCTCATAGACTCTTCTCTTTTTCTCAACTTTTTCGAACTCGAATTTTTCCACATTGTATGATTCATCATTTTCCTCACTTATTTTATCATATCAAGCTTAATTCTGTTATTTCTTTAAGGAATAGTTCTTTTTTCAGGCAAGATCTGCTGTTGTTTCACTTAAATTCATGGTTTTGCCAGTGGATGAGTTTCCGCCAGTGTTCACCCAGTCCGTTTATGCCTTCCAGGTATTATCTTCTTTTATTTAACAAAACTCTAGGAATTACAGGAAAAAAGCAGCGATCGATTTTACTAGGACCCTTATCGTCGGGTAAGAAGCGACGCCTTTTTTAAAGTCGTTTTGGGTGGACAGAATTTAAACTTGTTTGCCCTTCATGGTCTTACTTTAAGGAACGTCTGACGACAAAAGTTACATTGTCGGGTCATTTCGCTATCCATCTTTTGCATAGTTTCTCCTTCAAATCAGTCTTCCTTATTGAGCATTCCAGATGATATCATCCCAACCAAACGTTTCTGAGCTCAGTGTCCTACTTGTGCTCCGTTCCTTTTCTCCATGATCGTTATAAGCCATGGAAGATCTGCATCGTCGCAATGCAATTACGATTGCTTAAGAATTTCGCTGTTTGTAGTCGTGCACCAATTGTTTAGTGCTCTTCACCGTTTCTCAGTGCTTTTTCGTAGTCGACAATGCTCATAATGAGAGGCAAATGGAACCCCAAGAAGAGAAAGGTTCAGTCTGTAAATCATAATGTGGTTTTGATATGGTCCTTGTTACCAAGTCGCCATCGAAATGGTCTTTGCCCAACTAGTATTCCACTCAAAATTCTTCTAATGTCTGATAGAATAGTTTTCTTCAAGAATATTCTAGATTCTACTTAAAAAGTGACTTAGAAGATCGTTCCGACTACTTCGTCGATTACCCACCTTTTCATATTTAGATCAGCCCACGCATTTTTTGCTGTTCCAAAACATTTCCTTAGATGATGTTGAAGCGTCAATGATACCATCTTTATATAGCATTTTATTCATTGGGTTTTTCCTAGCGTCGATTGATTAATTAACAGTTTAGAAAACCTTTTGCTTATGTGTTTCATTGTTCTCTAGTTACTTAATATCAATGGTCTTCGGTGATAATTCTTTTTCTACCTTTTTATCATTGCTTGTATTCCACATATTTTCACGTGCTAATTAAACAGAATCATTAGAAGGGTTTCATTCGAGAAACCTTTGCAAAATAATACTTTTCTTTTTGACTTCGTTAAAGTTCTTCCAAGGGAATGAACTCAATGCATTTAGATACCTCTTGAAGCAGCGTCCGGAACTATAGTCGGTGAGGTGCATGCTGTAGATGCCGACGCCGGTGTGCACGGTATCCCTGAATATCGAATCGAACCACCTAGTGACCTGGTTACTGTGGAGAAGAGTTCAGGAGTGGTAAGCTATTTCACCACGCTATCCCTAAATTTACTATTCTGTCACCAATATCAATCAACAAGTTTATGAGAAGCTTCTAGGTATTGCTTAAATCGAAGCCCGATGGGAAAAGAAATAATACAGTGCAACAAGTTACGGTGATTGCAGCGAGTAGTTATATCCAACAGACCAGAGCTATCATCAATCTTGAGGTTAGAATGATTTTAGTCATTCTGAACATTTTCGTATTGAAGCATTATATGAAGAATAAACCACATAATAATATTTTCTATTACTTGCTTGGATGCTTGGATGCATGAATGGCCAGTCCTCACTGGTTGTGCGGGTCCAGTATATTCACGACTTTGTTGGGGTTTTGTTGGCTTATCCAATGGCTCCATGGTGTTCCAAGGTCAGCGAGGTCAAGGTTTGACTTAGTTCGTTATCACCACAGGCAGACGCCGTCCAGAGGAAGATTTGCCATTACGCGACTAGGAAGATTTGCCACTACGCGACTAGGAAGATTTGCCACTACGCGACCAGTACAATGGTGGATCCTGGTATTGGTTTGCTCTTAGCTAGGCTTTATGATAAAAACGCTGGACTCCTCAGTTTGGGAGACCCTACTGGAGTAATGACCCACGCTGCACATCGCAGTCCGACATCCAGGAGTACCTCCCACCCACGATGAGGCGGTGAACCGTTAGCTGGGTCAATAGTCCGCTAGAGCAGAATGAGCACTTTTTATTACGAGTTTTATTATCCTTCTTATACCTAGTTTTCTATTACTTTTATTACATTTTTTTACCTTGTTTGACGGTAACCTGAGTCATTTCTCTCATTCACGTGACAGGTGGCCCAAGTTTTAAGTGATTTTGTTACTCTTCTGGTTCTTTTCACTGAATTTCTGTCATTCCGTCACAAGATGTAGAAAAGCTATGTATGTAGGTTGACGTTCCAGATAGGTGGTTTCCTGCTGAGCACGACTAACTCGTCGTTCTCGTCGAACATCTTCAAAATCGGGGCCGCAAGCATTGTTGTTCTAGCAGTACTACTGGTTTGCTTGCTTGGCTGCTGTTTGTTTGGCTATCAATCGTCGAAGTTTAAAGAGGTCAATAGTCCTCATAAGCAGGTTTGTTTATCACTTTGTTGAGTTTCCAGAAAATATGAAGTATGTAGAAGTTTTCGTTCAGACCTACTCTGTAAGTCGGGGTCGAAATGTAGAGATTAGCCGAAAGGGTGTGTGTCGTCTGGCGTGTTCGTCAAAGCAAGACCTACCGAGTAACATTGTTCAGAAGGTTGGTTGTCGTTAAGTGAAAGTTTTTAAAACAGTACCTCACTGCTTTTACCGATGCCAATTTTTTGAAAACTTCCTTTCACAGACAGAAAGTGACCCAGTAATCTACATGTGTAAGTCTTGTTCCGAAAGAACGCTGGAAAAACTACACTGGACATTCCATGCATTTCTGTTGCAGTCCTCCTCCAGTTCTTCGTCAGCGTTGTCGAATTCGGCACTTCGTAACTCACTAATCTCTCATCGCGAAGGTACATCTACACGTTCTCAACCCGACTCCGGTATTGACCAAGACTCAGCGTCGGTGAACAGCTCGATCACCGACTATCTGATCTCAATCGGTGTGAACCCCAATCTGAATCTCTCGCGTCCACGGTAAGCTTTTTTACGAGATCTTCTTATGTTGTTTTTTGTGTGTTCTAGAAGTCTCGCATTATTCGAAGAGTTATTTTGTTCATTTTAGGTGTTTTGTGCTTGTACAAATGTGCAAATGTGTGTTTTACAGAATCCATAGACCTGATACTATCGATTCGGCTATAAATGAATACATGTATGCTCGATTAGACGACATACTACCTTCAGCACAAATATCAGAGAGTGCGGATAAGCTCGAAGGATTCTATCAGGTATGCTGCTGCATAGTCTCCACATTTCTTGATGCGCAACTCATCGAGCACGCTCATATCTAGAGTGAAGTGCCTATCTCGGCATCCAATTTATATTAAATTGGATTCCTTCTCCATCCAGGGAGTGCTTAGCTCAGTAATAAATGAGTTTTACAACACACATACAATCACAATGATCCTGAGATATTTGCAAAACTCTCGACTGCAGGTGTCTTCGGTGGGGAACGAATGCGCTATTACCGTTAGCGGGGGCTGAAGCGTTCACCACCACAACATGCGGGCCCTTCGTTTTGCCTGTCTCTCAGCTAGTTCTATCTATCAGTTCCGTTAGCAATCACCTTTCAACGGAGTTGATTAGGGAGCCCAAATCGACATTCAACTCAGTTTAGCTGAGACTGCAGTCGAAATCACAACGTTAACTTTTTATTTATTGCCTATTGAAGTTGATAGGTGATTGCTGATGGCACTAATCGACGGAACTAGCTGAGAGATAGGCGAAAATAAAGATCTGCATGGTGTAGTACTGAACGCATTCGCCCCCCGAAAGCGTAATAGGACGTTCCTTCGCTACCGCCGATACCTGGAGTTCAGAGTGCTGTAAATATCTCAGCACCATTGTGATTCTTTCGCTCCTGCCGTAAAATATTGTGGTAGGCAGTAAATAAAAAGTTACCACATATTTCGTTCGATCCAGTGGCTAGGGTTCAGTAAACCTTCCGTTCGATAGCAGATTTTTCTGGGAGTATAGCAACAATGGCTTGATTTCAATCGGTATGCCACTGCAGATATAGACCAGATACCTGTCCAATGACTCTGTCGAAGTTTGGCTAAGTCTAATACACCAAGCATCCCTTAGGAATTAATCAACGTCTAAAGGCTTATCCTTTTTTTTCTTTCATCTTACACTATCTTCTTTGCAGTGTTCTCAAACACGTCTCACAGCACCGACATTCCAACCGCTAACGGAAACACTTGACGAACTTGAAGAGGTTGAAAGTAACCAGAATAGGAGGCGAGAATATGTTCAAGTGGAAATCTAGTCATACATCTTTCCAGGGACATTCTCCGTGTCATAATGAGCGAGATGATTTGTACTTAGGACTAAGTTTCCAGATTGCTTACTATTTACCTTCATGTAGAAAAATATCATCCATGTGTTTCATGAGATTCCCGTGAACTTTAATTCTGTGTTTTTTTTTTCTAATTTTGCATAATTCTCTTCAGCTTTTACGAGTGTACATAGTAGAGTGTTCTCTATGGAATTTCTGACTAGGCAATATGAAATTTTCACTTTTATCCGATCTCTTTAGCTTAGTCCCAAATGTTTCTTACTCACCGTTCTTTCAGCATGGAACAATGTGATATTGGCCGAACCCATTGTGGAACCACTATTTCCCACTCCTTTGACTCTTTTAGGAAATTTGGGATTGTTAATACTTTGCATTTTTCTAGCTAGTATGAAACAGTTTTCTATGGGTTCACTTCAGCCAACGTCTCTCTCGCTTTGCGCACTCCTCAACTTTAGCCATAGTCTTGTGCCATCCATGAGTATTGCTTGCGAAACCTTCATATGCAAGTAGGGAAACTTCCCAAGCTGAAGAATTCGATAAAGAGTGGGAAGGAGACGATATTTTGAGTTTTGAAACGCCAACTTATCGGAAATATTCTTGACCAAAGAACGAATGCTTGAAGTTTTCATGTTGCAAACTTGGTCCTTTCATAGTGAACAACAATGTCTAATAGACTGCCCTCAATTGTAAATTGCTGCTCAATTCAACTTGTTATAGTGCGAATTTTCGAAATTTGGAGTAAAAGTTATCAAATGTATCGAAATGATTACCTACAATTCTCCGCCTTTTTTCGATACGCACATACGAGCTTGTTGTTGTACTATTTACTAGCATTTTCTAATCGAAAAGAAGCACGTGGCGCAGTGGTCGGAGGCGCCCTGCGACACACACGCAGGATCGATCCCCGCTCCCGTAGCTCACCGAGTCTTCCATCTCTCTGGGTTCGAAAAATTGGTGGCAGACTTCTTTGGGAGGATGGCAGCACTGGCTCGATACATCGGTAGGCCACCACGGGTCATTGCAAAGACCAGATATGAATCCAGTCGCCTCTAAACCATGCTTAATGAAGTAGAATGCATGGCGTATCCCTCACGGATTGGTCAAAGCCGAGAGCTTTACCCTTTGGCCTTTATTAACGAATTCAAGAACTTCGTGTTATTCAGATTGATTGCAATCTAATCACACAAATACATCTATAATCTTAAGAAGAAAGAAGGGATGCCCAAATTTTATTCGCATTGGGGACAAAACAGCTCTTTCACACATTCATCGTTTGCTGTGATCACCCGTCCCCTGAGTATTCCATGTGGAGACCAATCATAGTTCACATTGATGGCTAATGCGCCAATCTCACCTTATAATATCATTCTTGAATATTGTACGGGATCGCGCATGATAACGCGGCATTCCTCCCTGCAGCTTACTTTTAGGTTCTTAGAATTTATCAAAATGTTTCGTAGGTTGACTCACTGAAGTTTTCTACTCCTGCTCGGGTACGTTAATTTCTTATTTAAAGTCTTTCCCGTTATGTCTCTGTGGCTTGTGAGCGCATAGTGGAGTGTTTGGTTGAATCTTAAGTTACCGAATAGGTGTTCTTTTGCGAGGACGCAGAGCAGTCTACCCATTTCGCCAGTGTATTCTTCCCCGCACCATCTACAGGAGATATAAGTCGTCGTAGCCGAATTCATGCGATCACCGTCACCACCGTCAGAACATATGGCACAATTTTACGCTGCACATAGGCAGCCACACAGACGGTTACGAACTAGCTGACGTACTAGAATGCTGGCAGTATTGCAGTCACTGCTACTGATTTCTCTGGAGCAGCCGTTTTTATGCAACGTTTAACAGAGCTCCACTTACTTGGATCGGTTTTGTGGGTGGGATAAACGGCACCTTATCTTCACTAGACTTTTTGTTTTAAGACGCAGTTTCTTCCTTAAATCTATTCGAGCAGTCACAGTTCCGTAGCCATTGGAAATGGCTATTAGCTTTGTCAATTTCAGGAATCCTTCGTTCCGTTTTCTTCCTATGCACAAACTGATGGCTGTTCGAAATATGTTTCTCACAAGTGACCTTTAGTGCGGCAACGATAAGAGGCGTGCTGACGAACCGCCATATTTCGTTACTTGGTTTTCGATACCACATAGAGATGTAACCGTCGATGGATATGTTAATTTGAACGTTCGGAAATCGAAGCTACTTTGGTTTCGGTTTCTCTCGCGTGAATGTTGTGTACGCTGACTGTTAGTTCAGTAACTCAGAACATTTGTCCATCTCTCCTTGTGTGGAGCAGATGATAAAATAATCATCCATGTATCTACAGTAGAGTAGTGGCCTGAGACTGAGTATGGTTGCTTTAGGTTTAGAGGTGAGCGCAATTGCCAACTGAAACTTCATCGCATAAAACCCTTGAAGCATTATGGACAAACTCCAATGATCCAAAACTGAACTGCAGGGGAATACCTCGTTATCACGCGACATCGCACATAAAATCTCAAACTGATATTCTATGTATAAGTGCCTAATTATCCATTTATATGAGCTCTAGACGGTTGGTCTTGACGAGGAATACTCAGTGGAAGACTCATAGAAAAAGGTGAGTGTGTAAAGTAACCGTTTTCTTAATCTTTAATTTTCTCCCTGGTATAATTTCTCACGGTAGGGTATGATGAAGCGCTGGTCGATAGAGCTAGTTGAGAGGCAGGCGAAACGAATGATTTGTATGGGGTGATGGTGAACGTGTTAGTCCCCGGAAAGGGTAATAGCTCGTTCGTTCCCCACTGTAGACGCCCGTAGTCTGGAGCTTTGCAAATATCTCTACAACGTTGTAGATGCTGAGATATTTGTAAAACAAAAACTTAACCCATATGCTGGATTTGAACCTGCTATTACCCTTTCTGGAGGCTCACATGCTACCCATTATACCACTGAGGCCCACTGAAATACATTCGCTGTTCTCCTCCACTTAATTAAACTTTGCTACTACGAGAAATTACATGTTGCAGGAACTTGAATCTTGAATTGAACTTGAAGTGTTGAATCATTGCTGCTCTAACGAAGACGATGACAACAAGATGTTGGTCTCGCTAATGTTTTGTAATGGCCTTGTGTAATCCTACTTGTAAGTTGTGACATAAAGTTAAGACCATTAGTTGTTGTTCCAGAAAGCTTAGATTTTATTCACGGTTCCCCGATATTACGTGAAGACGGTTCCCACGTGAAATAAACAGAACATTGATGGAATTGATATTTTTAGCGCCTATGATTACTTTGAAACAAAAACTTTATTTACATAGGTGTTGGTTGAAATCATTTTTTTGGAACGAAGCCAAGATGCAGAATTTTACGAACAGTTGCTGGTCCATTCCAACGTCCTTTGACGAGAAATCGCCAATACAGAAACGGCATGAGGTAGCGTTTCATCAAAAACGGATGATGTCTGAAAGTAATGTGCTATAGATCATAATGAGAACAGACACGGAAAATGTTAGATGAGTTGTACTTACCTTGGGATACTCTGGTCCAATGGTGTGGTTTCCATACGGCCTTGCGAACTGAATTCGGCGAGAATCGCTCTTCTCTTGTCAATTACCAAAGGGCATGAGGCATACCCGTCATACTAAAATGAGTCGAATTACAAACAACAGCACTTCCCGGAAGTTTTAAACCAATTTAAACACTACATTTAAAGTCTTCATGTTTAGCAACAGAGAAATAGCAGTGCAAACTTGGTACACCCCAGATATTTTAGGCCTGTCTGTCGTTCATGGGGTTGAAACTTTTTCGAAGTGTGTGAAGCTAAAAGACGAAGTCAACGAAGACGAGCGATTTCATCACCTTCTTTCTGCGTCACCGTTTCCAAAATCCTACTTTTAAGCTAATCTTTGGCTCGCTTTGTAAGTTTCCTTTAAACGAATCAATACGTCTGGCCCTCACCTATTCTGTTTTTACGAATTGCACTTGGTTATGATAATGCAAGGTTCTACAATGTTGTTTTGTCCAGAGCACAAACCTATTATGCACTCATATTTAACTATTTGGTTAATACTCTTTACTCATAGTATTAGGTGAATGATAAAATATACGTGGAAGGGCTAGGCCACGGGTTAGCGATGCAGTCCATCAAGAAGCAAAGTTCACATATATATATACATATATATATACATATATATATATATATATATCACATACGGTTATCGAGGTTGCACCCATATAACGAAAGCGACAAAGGGGATTCGAAGTCCTGGCCTACGCCATTGATCACTAAACAGAAACGCTGCTATACAAAGCAACGGTGTAGAAAATCAAGCGTTACCCTTTCTAAAAACGAAAGCTCGCCTTAGCTCGGCTATCTCCAAGAACGTAAGTAGAATCGAGTCAACCAGCAGACTACGATATTTAGACGATATCAAAAGAGGTGAAACCCTCAATAAACAGCCAAACAACATGCCAAATGTTTGGAAACCTTTGTG
>MQTX01000111.1:1376635-1393660 GCA_009735665.1 Angiostrongylus cantonensis | reverse complement strand
GACGAAGTCAACGAAGACGAGCGATTTCATCACCTTCTTTCTGCGTCACCGTTTCCAAAATCCTACTTTTAAGCTAATCTTTGGCTCGCTTTGTAAGTTTCCTTTAAACGAATCAATACGTCTGGCCCTCACCTATTCTGTTTTTACGAATTGCACTTGGTTATGATAATGCAAGGTTCTACAATGTTGTTTTGTCCAGAGCACAAACCTATTATGCACTCATATTTAACTATTTGGTTAATACTCTTTACTCATAGTATTAGGTGAATGATAAAATATACGTGGAAGGGCTAGGCCACGGGTTAGCGATGCAGTCCATCAAGAAGCAAAGTTCTGGTTTAATCAGGTCCCAACGCTGTCCTTTAAACCACATGAAGTCGCCTTAGCTCGGCTATCTCCAAGAACGTAAGTAGAATCGAGTCAACCAGCAGACTACGATATTTAGACGATATCAAAAGAGGTGAAACCCTCAATAAACAGCCAAACAACATGCCAAATGTTTGGAAACCTTTGTGGAAAAAAGACGAGGAGAATCAATGGAATGAAAGAAGTTCTGGGATTCCCGCAGTAGATGCGATTACTGGTCAAGTAAAAAATAATAGATAAAATATAGGTGCATAATACATTGAGCTCTTAAGAAGGCGAAATTGCTGAAACGCATCTAAAGAGAAAAATCAATAACATCCTTGTTTTTGCTTAAATAGGCCATTCCGTAAGATATTATTGCCTATTCATGTAGAAGTTTAGTGAAAGTCGACATAAATGCCGCTTTTCTTTTGAAGGATATACTAAAATAAAACGTCACCCTCAGCGTTGCGTGATCAACATCAACCCATCCATTTTCGTCGGTCAATTCACGACATTCTCGAACTGCTGGTGGAGTTGAGCAAGGGGGTCCAACATGGAGTAAAGAGTACTAAAACAATAGTAACAACATTTAAAGAAATAACAAATATGTTAAAAATGATGCTGAGATATTTGCAAAACTGCGGACAGCAGGTGGCTAGAATAACGCAGTAAAAAATACTGGCCTCATTCCCTGACCCCGAAAGAGCCCCCAATTTCTCAGCGTTGGGTAGGACGAGTACGGAGAGGCTGCTAAAATCTCAGGGCCAATGGAAGCTGCCTGGATCAAAAACTATGGTGACGATCTGTACCTACAATGCACGTACACTTGCATCCATGCAAGCAAGAATGATAAGGTACGGCGTCATCGGCCTGGCCGAGACGAGACGACGCCACCCAATCAACGCCGTCTGTGACACTGGAGAAGAACTGTTTCTCGGAACATGTGAGGAGTCGGCGGCGTCGGCCTTCTCGTCAAAACGAGTTTGTTCATGAACATCGATTCATTCGAGCAGCTTATAACGCGAATCGGACGCTTGCGATCAGAAAGATGTGGATCAATACCGACGTTGACAATCTCCGTGGTCTACGCTCTGACATCAAGCCATGACGAAGAAGAAATCGAAGCGTTCTATATGATTTTGGAGAAGTTCTACAGAGCAGACCATACATTCTTCAAGGTCATCCTTGGAGATTTCGATGCCAAGTTTGGACCAAGGAGAACATCTGAGGAACGCCACATTGGTACCCACGGATTAGAATGGAACGAACAGGGTGAGCGGCTATCTGAGTTTATCACGGCGACCAATACTAGCGGAAAGGAGAAAAAACGGCTAAATTCAGAAACCGAAGTCCCAGAACCACCACAAACTGAGACTTATTCAACTCATTATTCGGCTGTTGGGAAGGTGCCGCTGCCGATAACATCGACGAGGAATAGGATAGGCTCATTCAACATGTTCACGTTAGCGCTATGAAAGCTGAGAGCTCGAAAGTCACCAAGAGACGTCTGTCTCCAGAAACTCTCGAGCTAATACGCCAGCGTGGAATCGTGCAAGCTCCAGGCAACAGCGAACTAACGTTCGAACTTGCGAAACAATGCAGACAGGCGATAAAAGATCTTAAAGAGAGAATAGCAGCAGTAATGGTCGGAGCTGCAGAAGCTGAGAAAAGTACTCGCTAAGCCCACCGATGAGGAACGCCACATTGGTACCCACGGATTAGAATGGAACGAACAGGGTGAGCGGCTATCTGAGTTTATCACGGCGACCAATACTAGCGGAAAGGAGAAAAAACGGCTAAATTCAGAAACCGAAGTCCCAGAACCACCACAAACTGAGACTTATTCAACTCATTATTCGGCTGTTGGGAAGGTGCCGCTGCCGATAACATCGACGAGGAATAGGATAGGCTCATTCAACATGTTCACGTTAGCGCTATGAAAGCTGAGAGCTCGAAAGTCACCAAGAGACGTCTGTCTCCAGAAACTCTCGAGCTAATACGCCAGCGTGGAATCGTGCAAGCTCCAGGCAACAGCGAACTAACGTCCCAGCTTGCGAAACATTGCAGACAGTCGAGAAAAGATCTTAAAGAGAAAAGAGCAGCAGTGTGGTCGGAGCTGCAGAAGCTGAGAAAAGTACTCGCTAAGCCCACCGAAAAAAACTTCGCTAATTACAAGACCAAGATGACTGCACTTCTCTTCGATAACGACGTCCACCTTTCGTCATATGAAATAAAAGATGATGGATGTGTTGTACCAATTGGTTCTCCCTTCTGAAATCCGACATGCCATTTCGTCGGTGAAAAATCGAACAGCACCAAGTTCGCACAGGATAAAACCAGAACATCTGAAGAATCTTCCGCCAGTCCTCGTAAACACACTAGCTCGGCTCTTCACACGTTACCTTTTTGAATGCAAGGTCTACTCAGTGGAACACCAGCAAGAGCGTGTTGTTGTTCAAGAAAGGCAACCTACACGATATCGGCAACCATCGCCCAATCTGCTTGCTGTCGGTCGTCCACAAACTTGTCACTCGTGTCATCCTGAACAGGATTGACAGAACACTGGACGACGGACAGCCATGTGAGCAAGCAGGGTTTCGAAAAGCATTTAGTACGATGGATCGCATCCACACGTTAACAGGCTCATTGAGACATCGAGAGAGTAGAAAAAACCGCTCTGTCTCACTTTCATAGACTTAGAGGTAGGACATGACTCAATTGAGACAAAAGCAGTCATGGAAGCCCTTGGTAGTCAAGGAGTCGCTACTCAGTACGTAAAGATTCATCGTGAGTTGTACAAAGATTTCACAACCAAGATTTCACCATTCTACAACGATATTATCTTTGACGTCAAAAGAGGAGTTTAAGACAAGGCGATACAGTGTCGCCAAAATTATTTACCGCCACCCTCCAGAACGTCATGCGAACATTGGAATGGGATAATGTGGGATTGAAAATCGATGGTCGGCTGTTATATCATCATCACTTTGCTGGTGACATCGTCCTTACAACATCGAACATCAGCAAAGCAAAACATATACTTGCAGACTTCGATGAAGCCCGTGGAAAGATTGGTCTTCGACTAAATCTCACAAAAAACGATGTTCGTGGGGAACGGAATGGTTTCGCGTACACCGTTCGCGCTCAACGGAACAAATATCTCCGAATGCTCCAGTTGTGCCTATCAAGGTCGGAAAATCAATATGATGAACGACTTAGCTCCAGAGCCGAGCAGAAGGAAACGAACGGCTTGGGGAGCTTTTAAGAGCATCGAGGATGTAGTGAAGAAAACAAAGAACACCCGACTCCGTGCCCACCTTTTCGACTCAATGGTTCTTCTTGCCCTAACGTATGCGTCAGAAACCTGGTCGCTACGTAAGCAGGATAAAAGTTCACTCAGCGTTATCGAACGCGCAGTCGAAAGGACGATGTTAGGAGTGTCCCGTTTCACACAAGTAACGGATGGGATCCGAAGCTCCGACTTGGGTCAGCGATCGAAAATCAAAGATGCCGTTCTATACGCCAAACAGTCGAAGATGAGGTCGGCCGGATACGTAATACGTATGAATGATAACCGATGGACAAGAGCCGTTAGTGACTGGATTCCTCGGGATGTCAAACGTACTGCAGGAAGACCACCGACCCGATGGTGAGAGTTCTTCACGAAGAGCCTAGAAGAAAAATATGATGCTCGACAAGTCCCTAGAGTGAGCAGAACCCACTGGGCTACTTTTGCAAACGACAGAGAAAAATGGGAGGTTTACTGGCGCCTGCTCGAGTCACTCGACGATCAATGGGGCTGAAGGAATACAGGGATACAGAAATTGCGCAACGCTTCGAAAAATAGACAATGCATCTCCTCTCGTCTAGTCCACCTTTCAAGTACTATTGCGATTTCTAGGCGTTGTACGACAGCATCGTATGCCCTATTACGACAAGGATAGACTCGAGGCGAATGGCGTATTAAAAAAAATATATTTTATTGCAAAGAGCTTACTGGAATTTCGTCAAATTTTCCATTTGTTTGGCAATTTTCGTCGAGAAGCTCGAATTTGGCTATCCTTTTATTTGCGTCCACCTCTATTAAATTGTGGTGGGTTCGCACCTCGATGTCCTTCTCACGCGCCACTTTGTTCAACGCACTCAAATACGCCTCGACACCGAAAAGCTGAACATGTTTTAAATAGCTTATTGGAATGGTTCACATTTTCTCACCAATAAAATAAACGAGTATTTACAAGTTCCCAACAAAACAGGATTAGGGACAATAAGGTGTATTGCAGGAAGTGGGTAGTGTAGTGGTAGTGGTCCCGCCCAGTACGCGAACTGCCCGACCCACTGAGGAACTGGCTCTGCGCGGTTCCATGCCAACCAGGCCTTTCATCCTTCCATGCTTAGAAAATTGGCACCAGACCAGTTTGGAACAAGCTGACTTACTCCAATCTACGTGGAAACGCCCCAGCACCGCTATCTTAGAGCTCCAGGGAGAGTCGACTCTACCAGAGTGCAATAGCACTCATAAAAAGCCGAAAATCCGCAAAGAGCAGCCGATCTCACAAGCACAAAAGCTGGTAGATTGTTGTGGATGGTGGACACGAGGAAGCTAATCGAATCTAAGAGGTGGTTGGATCCGCATATTGTAATAGACGTGATGTCGGATAAGGTATTGGTATATAAAAAGAAGGTATTTTTTTTACAAAGAATAGGTATAGTATATGTAGACATACGGTATAATTAAATAGAACTTTCGACATTAATCAATCTATTAGGGCCTTTGCATACACTCGACTTTAGCAAGCATGGTAAAAGTGATCGAGTTCTTTTCTGGTTTATACGATAACATGCGATGGACAACCGATATATCAAGTCAGTGCTGCAATCCTATCAGGGAAGTCTAGTAGCAATTTGTCGACCTTGGAGGGACGGAAAGCTCGATGAGTCCGGTGGCTGCCTGAAAGCACCAACCGATCCAGTGCGTTTTGCAGGCCACCTCAAACTGCCACTCTACATGCGCCTAGATATGCGGGAAGGATTAGATATGAGCACATATAGGATGAGTGACTCGAACAAGAATGGCCGCTTTCAGATCCGTGTCCATGTATCAGTAAATGCGACATTTTTTTATCCAATTATTCAGATCGGACTCAAATTCTGACCAGCTGATAACTATTGTCCATGATGATTCCTAGTGGTTACGGAGATTAGATGATTACGCGATCACTTACGAATCGGGTGTGCTGCAACCCTTATTGGTGAATTCTGCATTTCCCCTCCTAAGCAACGCTCTAAACTCTTTCCGGTCGATCTGTTCGAATTATCAAAGAAATGATATTGGGTGAAATCTTCCCTACTAACCGAGAGCTCCGCACACCCTACTAGTCGTAGTTAGGCAGCATTCCTGGCTAGCGATATTCGATGGGCAGCACGAATTCGCCCCACCAGCCAGTTGTTACCCCATTACAGCAAGCAACGGACATTGCTTTTTCGACACCAGCTAAGAATAAACCTATACTACGAAAGAGCTCTGCAAGCTGTTCATGGGTATTTTCACATCAAAACAACAAACAAAGGCATCAAAAAAGTGAAGCGCTATTTGTGTCCTTTGAACGAGTTCAGCACACCGAACTAGTATGCGACTGTAACGACTAGAGTTTACCTCGAACTTCGGTTCGACTGTATTTAGTCGCATGTAGCGGCTTAGCAAAACGTGTTTCATCGTTGATTTTCGCCTATCTTGGTGGATTACTTAACATAAGAGACTGGATTGCACTCACTCGACTCAGCGATGTCGCGTAAATAAAATGAGTATGCTTGCGATAACCGCGATCACGGACGATTTGCTCGCCATAGTAGCAGACCTTTTGTGGAGCGCCGGCACATTTAATTGGTGTTTTTGGAAAGGTAAAAACACAATTTCCAGACTGAAACAAAGGTACGATTAGACTGCTATCATTCTTGAAAGAGATAAGAATACTCAGATGTGACCTTTCATTTTTTCTATGAAACGCCGTCCGTCAGTTGGTACTAAGAAAGTAAAAGGAGAACCTCATCGAAAAAAAACTAGGAGATCTCCTTCCAATCTTTTTGTATGCTACGGCAAGAGAACAACGGGCAAAAAAGTCCATAGATTAAGCTAGATGCAACAATTCCTATTAGATAATTGGATTGAATTGATAATTGGATAATTAGACGATAGCAAAAATCTCTTCTATGTACCGACATTAACGATTTCTCGGTGTTCTTGACGGACTGCTAGCAAACACTATGAGCATCAACCCACCGTCACACTGTTCAGTTCTTTAAAGGTTTTTTCACAGTGGAATGGTGAATAGTTTGAGCAGACTCCCGGTGTATCTAAAGCTTCTGGAAGTCCTTTAACCTGAAAGAAACTATTCTTCTCAACACATTAACTAACGCTTGCTTCTCATAAAAGATTACCATGTCCCATCGTAACTGCACACCTGTAGCCAATACCATGTAGTCATACGTTACTTCATCACCATTTCTGGAAGATCAGAATAATACTTGTAATCTCTGGCTCACAAGTAAATGAAAACAGAAATATTCCACTAAAAAAAAGCAAATCATTTCTTTCCTTCCTACAAATCTGATGGAAGATCTTTTCCCGGCTGACAAGCTTCTGGATATTAATCTGAAGGTTTTCTTCATGATGTCTATTGACTTGTACTAAAATTAAACAACACTGTGCCGTTCGGATTCAAGCTAACCTCGTCCGATATTGTTACAGGGCCGGCAGATCGATGTCAAACTTGTCTGAAAAAGTCCCCTCTTAACATCTAAACTACAAGCAGCTGATTGTTGCGAAGATCTCGAAAAGCTCTCGCTGAGCTATTTCAGGATACCAGGAATGATAAAGTCTATCAGCGTTCAATGGCATTCATGAAAAAGGCAAAATCTCTAAGTATTAGTGGAAACCATTTGCAGGTCTTTGCGGATAAGACGAATACAAGATAAACTAGTCAAATGGAAGTGTTGCAATTCGTGCAGTCATATGTAATTTGTTAGTGAGTATAACATTTTCCTACATGATCCTGAGTTTCGCTACTGCCTGAAGAATTTCGACTTCGTTATGAATGCGGTGAAGTATGCTAGAGCCTTATCAGAAATGGAGGCACTAAGCTGATCCCACACAAGTTTAGTACCAATTCTCTAACCTCAGAAAGATGAGAGTCTTCGTCAACTGGAGCGGCGTCTAACCAGCATTATGCTCGTAGTAAATGGTGTCAGAACTATTGCGCTACCCATCCCGCTCATATAAATAAATACTAATTTGGATACATAGGTGGCCAGTCTTCACTGCTTGTGTGATTGCCAGCATAATCTCCATTTTTCAGATAAATCCCAAAATCTACCCCTGGTCGTCACCACCACAGACAAGCGCCGCCCTTGTGGATCAGAGAAAACATAGTTTCATAGCAGGACGGCAATGGATCCTAGTATCGGTCCACTCTTAGCTAGGCTTACTGATGGAAACACCGGACCACTTCTCAGCTTAGTACCCTGCTGGGAGGATGAATCCCTCGCTTTACATGGCAGCCTGACACTCAGGCATGATGAGGCGGTAAACCATTCCAAAGCATCACTAAATAACCTAATTAAGCAACTAATTTCTTAATTTAATCTTTCTTAATCTAAATTAATAAAGCAAACAAATAAGTAGGCCTGTTGTCCAAGAAGTGTGAAACGTAGTAAAATTATAAAAGTTAAAGGATAAAGATCTCGGCGTTGATCAATCCCTGAGGGATGCGCCATGCATTCGACTTCATTAAGTATCGTTGGAGGTGATTGAATGCATATCTGGCCTTGACTCGCGGTGGCCTGCCGATGTATCGAGCTAGTGCTGCTATCCTACAAAACAACTCCGGCACCAATTTGCCGACCCCGGAGGGATGGAAGGTTTGAGAACCATGGGCGCATTTCACGTGCGCGCAGCAGTGGCGCCTCCAACCACTGCGCCACATGCGCCCAGTAAAATTAATTGAATTGAATAAAATTTGAGTAAAATTATAGAGAAATTAAAATAAAATATGGTAAACAAGTCAACGCATAATGAAACATTTGGGCCCCAACCCACAAAATAGTCCACATGGACGTACAGGTAAGAACAATTACAAGTAAAAATATCCCACTAAGTTTCAAAGTTAACGGGTATAACGAGAATCCTATACCACTATGTGTACCACCATGTAATCGAATACCAAAAATGTTCTAAAACCACTGACGACAATTTTACGGCGTTCCTCTTCGGATCGAATTTTTCCACTCTGTCGTGAATCCAAACAGTGTCCGGATGAATGAGATCTTTTTCTTTCCTGGTGTTCGACTTTAACGTCATAAATCCACCGCCAACCATTGTGAATCCCGGCTGATAGTAGTGAGTCTGAAAGCCACATGTTCAACCTCTCTTTTCAGAATTACTGCGATATTTCACTACTCATAATAGTTTAAATATAAACGCATTTTATTAGATGGGCAAACTGGTATATTATACGGAAAACCAAAGTTTGTTTTTTCTTCATCTATTACAGTTTATAGTTCTAAATTTTCTATAAAAAACACCGCAAGGAAAAGCATTGTTTAACTGTTGTCACAACGACAACCTCACATTCCAGGCAAAATCCTTCCAAAACGACTTCGTTATACATCTCAGCAAGTATTTCTAAACAATCAGAAAACTAAAACGATGCTGAAATATAACTTCAGTGATGCTGAGATTACGCGTTACTTGCCGGAAAGGACAATAGCGCGTTCGTTCCCTACCTGCGCTCCGAAGTTTTGCAAATATCTCAGCAACATTGAAGTTTTGCAAATATCTCAGCAACACTGAAGTTTTGCAAATATCTCAGCAATATACCCTCCCATTAAAAAAAATAGTAAATAAAAAGGTTGAGATTGTGATGCTGATATATTCGCAAAACTTGGACCCCGGACCAGATCGGACCACTATTTCCCTTTCGGATCATTACACACTGAGCCACGAAGGCCCTTGTTCTGCGAACTAGGCCGAGAAAAATGCAGAGCAAGGCCTTCCGTGGCGTAGTGTGTAATGCCCAAGCTCCCGGAAAGGGAAGTTATGTTCGATCTGGCCCAGGGTACAGGTTATATCTCAGCATCGTTGTGGTTGTTTCGCATAATACTCTGCTGTGAAAATTGTGGTAGGCGGTAAACAAAAAAAATGAAACAATATGAAGGCCATGTTAAATCCATTATTTGCTGCCTAATACAAATTTTCACGGCAGGTTATTATGTGTGATTCAACCACAATGAAGCTGAGATATTAGCAAAAATTGTAGTGGGCAGTAAATAATAAAGTTAACATTGTGATTTATACTACAGCCTTAGCTTGACTGGCTTCGCTGCCGATTTTGGCTCCCAAGATCATTCCCTTTGATGGTTGATTGTTGGTGGCTTGATCGATAAAACTAGCTGAGATACAGCCGAAACGAAGGATTAGCATGGTGTGGTGGCGCATACATTAGTCCACGGAAACTGTAATAGCGCGTTCACTTCCCACCACAAACACCTGCGGTCCGGAGTTTTGCAAATAACTCAGCTTCAATGTGGTTAAATCTGAAAACCTTTCGACGTTGCCTTACTTATATACATCTTTTAAAGCAATCCTTTCACTAGCGTTTCAAAATTTTCTATCGTTATTACTTACATAGCCCGCCATCACATCTACTTTGCGGATCGACTCGCTTTTTCTCGCATCCATTCATTCAGCGTTTCAAGATAAGATAGAAGAAATATTCACAGGTTTAAGTCTCAGTACATAAATGAAATTGAGGAGAATGACAAGGAAACTCGGCATTTCGTTGCCTTTGAAAAAACGAGACTTTTTTATGAAAAACTTGTTGGCCTATTTTTACTCGGGCGGAAAGAAAAAGTTCCAGCGGAACTGTGCAGAGCCTACAGCTATTCGGCAGCTTACATTTAAGTACGTCGTATAATATCCACTGTTTTCGCTGCAAGTTCTTACTGTAATACCGTAAGAACTTGCAGCGAAATCTCTTCGGCATCTCTTAATTTCAAAGAAACACGTTTGTTTGCTATGCCACCACGGAATTCAAAAAAAATGAAACAATATGAAGGCCATGTTAAATCCATTATTTGCTGCCTAATACAAATTTTCACGGCAGGTTATTATGTGTGATTCAACCACAATGAAGCTGAGATATTAGCAAAAATTGTAGTGGGCAGTAAATAATAAAGTTAACATTGTGATTTATACTACAGCCTTAGCTTGACTGGCTTCGCTGCCGATTTTGGCTCCCAAGATCATTCCCTTTGATGGTTGATTGTTGGTGGCTTGATCGATAAAACTAGCTGAGATACAGCCGAAACGAAGGATTAGCATGGTGTGGTGGCGCATACATTAGTCCACGGAAACTGTAATAGCGCGTTCACTTCCCACCACAAACACCTGCGGTCCGGAGTTTTGCAAATAACTCAGCTTCAATGTGGTTAAATCTGAAAACCTTTCGACGTTGCCTTACTTATATACATCTTTTAAAGCAATCCTTTCACTAGCGTTTCAAAATTTTCTATCGTTATTACTTACATAGCCCGCCATCACATCTACTTTGCGGATCGACTCGCTTTTTCTCGCATCCATTCATTCAGCGTTTCAAGATAAGATAGAAGAAATATTCACAGGTTTAAGTCTCAGTACATAAATGAAATTGAGGAGAATGACAAGGAAACTCGGCATTTCGTTGCCTTTGAAAAAACGAGACTTTTTTATGAAAAACTTGTTGGCCTATTTTTACTCGGGCGGAAAGAAAAAGTTCCAGCGGAACTGTGCAGAGCCTACAGCTATTCGGCAGCTTACATTTAAGTACGTCGTATAATATCCACTGTTTTCGCTGCAAGTTCTTACTGTAATACCGTAAGAACTTGCAGCGAAATCTCTTCGGCATCTCTTAATTTCAAAGAAACACGTTTGTTTGCTATGCCACCACGGAATTCACATTCCCACTTTTCTAAGTATTACTTCAAGCATCGTTCATTAATCCTTCCTGGATTATTAAGCTAGCACAACGTTGATAAGGATACTTATTCGGCGAACATGTCGACGGTTTCGCCTTCCTCAGAACCTGTGATTTGAGTTCATGGTCCACAGTCTTTCGTCTACTCGATGTGGTGTGTTCGCCATCGTATGAGTCCGATTTTCTTCAATGGAGCGCCGCTCGAATGAGGCCTCACCCGGCAGCGCTGTTTTATACAAGGATAGGTGTGGTTGACCACGATTATGTGTGAGGTTGCCTCATTCGAGTAGTGCGCCACTCAAGAACATTCGTCTCGATAGGAAGACAAAAAGGCCAGATTAAGAAGGCGAACGACTGTGGACATCGACCCAGATCTACAGCTCCGAAGAAGGCGAATTCGTTGAAAGGCTAGACGAATTAACATCTTTCTCAACCTTTCATTAGCTTAGAAATCCAAGAAGATATTGATTATTCGTCGTTTTCTCTCTCAGCAATCGCGAGGTTGTTAAACAGCATACGTATACTTCCATACAATAACACACATACAACACAATCGTAGTTGGCGTTTCGGCAGAATCGCCTTCTTCAGAGCCTGGAAGGCTAAACCAATACGCAAATTACTAGGTCAAACACTTCAATAGCACAAACAGAAAGATGAAAATCTGATCGATAATTACAAGATCTACGGCTTCTCGAGAAAAGCCACCGCTTTTTTCCCCTGTCTTCCACCGAGGAAGAACAGCCGCTCAGAGTCGCATATGGTTGACGACTGCACCTCCCTACATCAACGATTGATACGAAGGTACGGGGAGAGATCACCTGTGACCTCGAGGCATTCTTCACCCTCGAATACTCTTCGTCGTTAGTTAGTTCGTAACCGTCTATATGACCGTCTATGTGAACCCAAAATTGCGTAAACTGCCCTTATAGCAGGGACGGTGACTGCATGAGTTCAAATGCGATATACCTGATCTCTTGTGATACTTGCGGAGACGAATATATTAGCGAAACGGGCAGACCTTTATGTATCCGCATAAAAGAACACCTAGATGGCAAACGGAAAGCAAGACAAGGCACTCCACTAGGGAGGCATAGGATACAAAAGCGGAAACGGGCAGACCTTTATGTATCCGCATAAAAGAACACCTAGATGGCAAACGGAAAGCAAAACAAGGCACTCCACTAGGCAGGCATAGGATACAAAAGCATAACGGAGACGATTTTTATATAAAAGTTACTATCCTCGCAAAGGATACTAAAACACCAACGCGCAAACTACTCGAGGCTTTTTGGATAAACGCCAAAAAGCCTACAATAAATAGCAGCGAGGAATGTCCCGAGATCACGCGTGATCTCGCCTCTTACCTTCGCATCGATCGTTGACCGGGGTGCTGCAGTCGTCAGCCATATGAGAGAGACTCTGAGCGGCTGTTCTTCCTCGGTGGAAGACATGAAAAAAGCGGTGGGTTTTTTCGAGAAGCCATAGATCTTGAAATTATTGATCAGATTTTCATCTTTCTGTTTGTGCTGTTGATGTGTTTGACCTAGTAAGTTGCGTATTGTTGAACCCTTCCAGGCTCTGAAGAAGGCGATTCTGCCGAAACATCAGATTCGATTGTGTTGTATGTGTGTTATTGTATGGAAGTAAACGTATGCTGTTTAACAACCTCGCGACTGCTAAGAGAGAAAACGGCGAATTTATAATCCAATGCCGAGGTTATTAGAAAGTTAAATGACGGTCGGTCTGGTAGATATTGCTCATCAAGTTCTTGAATTTTTAATGGGCTCACCGAGTGTCTTATGCCGAATATTAACCTAAAAACGAAACTAGTAGGATTTTTCTATCGCAAAGTGGCCAACAATTCCTCGAATTACTAAGAGAAAACGACCACAAAAACATTTCATCGGATAGCGCCTTTGCCTACTTCGAAATGGCCCGAGTCATTAGAGTGAGTTTTCAGTGAGTTTGACTCGCTGAGACTACCAACACCTCATCGCAACAACGATCAGCTTCGGACCATTGAATCGGATCAAAGCAGCCCTTGAGAAGGTGAAGACGCCGAAAAAGAAGCCGAACAAGTACTTCCATACCAACCTCGTGTTAGCATGATGATTCAGGATTTTATTAATTATGTATGCCAATGTCCAATAGAAGTCAGTTTTTTTAAAGCACTATAAAATATCCAACTCTTTCTATACTACGTATTGTTTTTTTTATGGCATGGTGCTATGATTCAAACCCATGATTACCCTTTTCGGATGCTCACGTATTCTACTACTCAACACCACTGGCGCTTCCGCTTTGCCGTACTCACAGTCAGCTTTTTACCA
Source organism: Angiostrongylus cantonensis (assembly GCA_009735665.1). Lineage (NCBI taxonomy): Eukaryota > Metazoa > Nematoda > Chromadorea > Rhabditida > Metastrongylidae > Angiostrongylus > Angiostrongylus cantonensis. The sequence continues at coordinate 1,379,972 of MQTX01000111.1, read as the reverse complement.
CAGTGGTATCATCAATAAACATCCATAAAAAAACGATCTGGGAGGCACAAACCGAGCGCCTAGTTAATTTGAGGCTAGAGTCAAAATTTTGGTTATTATTTTTAAAAGGGGCGCGTGTGGCGCAGTGGTTGGAGGCGCCACTGCGGCGCGCACGTGAAATGCGCCCATAGCCCACCAAGCCTTCCATCCCTCCGGGGTCGGCAAATTGGTACCAGACTTGTCTGGGAGGATAGCAGCACTGGCTCGATACATCGGCTGGCCACGGCGAGTCATTGTAAAGGCCAGATATGCATTCATTCACCTCCAACGAATGCTTAATGAAGTCGAATGCATGGCGCATCCCTCAGGGATTGATCAACGCCGAGAGCTTTTAAAATAAAGCTAAAGCTTTAGAGCTTTAGCTTTATTTTTAAAAAAAAGTTTACCATTTAACATGAATATTGCGCAGTGCCCTTCATCTCCAATGCGGTCAACTACTACGGCGGGCATTTCGTAATATGGTCCACCTGCCCACTACAGCACATAAACTTGGGCATTGACATTGATAACAGCGCTGACTAGATACATCGGTAGGATACCTCGAGTCGTAGAGGCCGGATATGCACTCAATCACTTGTAACAATGCTCGATGATCTCGAACATACAGCGCATCCCTCAGGAATTGATCGACCCCGAAAGCTGTATATCTTATCTTTTCACCAGCTCTAATACGCTAATCATCGAGCAAACAGAGAACATCTACGACGTTTTCCCTGATTTCTGTGTTATACTAGAGCAGAGTTCCGCCGAACGGTCGGTTGACCTTTCACCCCTACAGTTCCATATTTGCACTCGATGTAAAACACCGAGTCGGAATCATCTTGCCGGTCAATTGGTGCGCAGCGGTCGCCATAAATCTTCCCTACAGTCCCTAAAATGGTCTCCAAAAAGTGCCCAATTTCTGCGTTAAAGATGTGAAAACACTTTCAAAAAGTTAAGTTAGAACTTCTGGCAATAACAAATTATCCAAAACTAGTTTCGGTACTCCACAAACTCGACGCTGTCGCTCTTGGCGCCGGAGAGTGAGAGAACCCGTATTGGGTGATCACAATTAGGGCTCCATAAAACGTCATTAGCACCGGATCGAGCGAACATGCCATGAAGACCGTTTGCTGCTTTGCACTCGAACACAATAGCACTCGTCATGGACACCGATCATCGTGCAGTTTTTAAGACTCTATTTTTCATCATATTCCATCTGATCAGCTTCCAAATGGCAAATAGCTCAAACATCGTGATGTAGAGTAAAGCGTTAATCATTTCGTCTTCATCAAGCCTTAAGGGATGTACCATGTATTCAACTTCATTAAGCACTGTTAAAGATGAGTGAATGCATAACTGTCCTATACAATGACTTACGGTGGTCTGCCGATGTATCAATTTAATGGTAATATCCTCCATGGTTGGTTGGAGGCGACACACACGTGCAATCGATCCCCGCGCCCATGGTCCACCAAGCCTTCCATCCAACTGGGGTCCGCAAATTTGTACCAGACTTACCTGGGAACATAGTAGCACTGGTTCAATACATAGGTAGGTCACCGTGAGTCATTGTAAAAGCCAGATATGCATTTCAGTCGCATTCAACAATACTTAATAAAGTCGAATGCATGGCGCATCCCTCAGAGATTGATCAACGCCGATAGCTTTACTCTTTATCCTTCAATCCTCCATGGCAAGTTTGGCAGTCGTTTTCTAACTCTGAAGAGATGGAAGATCCTGGAGGCTAAGGTTGGCCCAGTGACCAAATGTTTGATATAAACACAATGATATTGAGATGTTGGCAAAACTTGGACCCTAGGCCAGATCGAATCACGATTATCCTTTCCAAGGGCTCGCATGTGTACTACAGGGCACCTCTGGATACTGCGCTGCTCGCGCTCCCGAAGAGCGGTATAAGCCATCCGAATGATGAGGTATTTGTTTATTGTAGAGGAATAATTTCACAATGAAATTTCGACGACGTAGATTTCTTATTTAATCTTGGAAATTCTGAATGAAGAAAAACTTGTTAGCCGAAGAGATATCGTTCTAAGAGCGGTGGTCGACCATAGAATGAATATCTCCTACATATGAACTTTGGCTGCGTTGGCAGTGAGCTGCAAAAATATGGCTCTGTCATAGACCTCTCACTGTTATCGTAGTAAAAGTAATCTCACAAACAGCACCATATATCAAATGCTACTCACCAACGCACTCTCGTAGATAAAGAACTAGCTTAACTAGAAAGAAAGGGACATACGCCTTGATGGAGAACTTCCAGCAAAACCTTGTTTAGCTACACACGTCGTCATCCTTTTGAAAAGTATAACTGTGTCAAACATGGTACTCAAAAACGTTATTCAAGCGAAGATTTGAAGGAGTTTGAATGGATCAAAAACACACGAAAATACATGGTATGAAAAACATCTAGCACCATATATCAAATGCTACTCACCAACGCACTCTCGTAGATAAAGAACTAGCTTAACTAGAAAGAAAGGGACATACGCCTTGATGGAGAACTTCCAGCAAAACCTTGTTTAGCTACACACGTCGTCATCCTTTTGAAAAGTATAACTGTGTCAAACATGGTACTCAAAAACGTTATTCAAGCGAAGATTTGAAGGAGTTTGAATAGATCAAAAACACACGAAAATACATGGTATGAAAAACATCTAGATAGATGCTCCGCTGGATAAAAGGATAAAAAGGGAACAAAACCCTCGGCGTTGATCAATCTCTGAGGGATGCGCCATGCATTCGACTTCATTAAGTATCGTTAGGAGGTGACTGAAATGCATATCTGCCCTTTACAATGACTCGCGGTGGCCTACTGATGTATGGAGCCAGTGCTGCTATCTTTCCAGACAAGTCTAGTATCAATTTGCCGACCCTGGAGGGATTGTAGGCTTGGTGGGCCATGGGCGCGGTGATCGATTCCACGTGTGTGTTGCAACAGCAGGGCACCTCCGACCACTGCGCCCCTACGCTGGATAAAGATAACTCGTGCTCAGTAAACACAAATAACGGTAGGTATCTAGAAGAGTTGCAACACCTGTATCATCTGTAGTGCCGTTGATCGTCGAGTGACTCGAGCAGGCGCCAGTAAGGGACTCGTCGAGCACCATATCTCTATTCTAGTATCTTCGTTAAAAACTCTTACCATCGAGTCGGTGGTCTTTTTGCAGTACGTTTGATATCCCAAGGAATCCAGTCACTAACGGCTTTTGTCTATCGGTTGCCATTCATACTCATTACGTGTACGGCCTCCTTATTTTCGACTGTTTAGCGTAAAGAACGGCATCTTTGTTTTCTG
>MQTX01000111.1:1357017-1376002 GCA_009735665.1 Angiostrongylus cantonensis | reverse complement strand
AAGCCATCCGAATGATGAGGTATTTGTTTATTGTAGAGGAATAATTTCACAATGAAATTTCGACGACGTAGATTTCTTATTTAATCTTGGAAATTCTGAATGAAGAAAAACTTGTTAGCCGAAGAGATATCGTTCTAAGAGCGGTGGTCGACCATAGAATGAATATCTCCTACATATGAACTTTGGCTGCGTTGGCAGTGAGCTGCAAAAATATGGCTCTGTCATAGACCTCTCACTGTTATCGTAGTAAAAGTAATCTCACAAACAGCACCATATATCAAATGCTACTCACCAACGCACTCTCGTAGATAAAGAACTAGCTTAACTAGAAAGAAAGGGACATACGCCTTGATGGAGAACTTCCAGCAAAACCTTGTTTAGCTACACACGTCGTCATCCTTTTGAAAAGTATAACTGTGTCAAACATGGTACTCAAAAACGTTATTCAAGCGAAGATTTGAAGGAGTTTGAATGGATCAAAAACACACGAAAATACATGGTATGAAAAACATCTAGATAGATGCTCCGCTGGATAAAAGGATAAAAAGGGAACAAAACCCTCGGCGTTGATCAATCTCTGAGGGATGCGCCATGCATTCGACTTCATTAAGTATCGTTAGGAGGTGACTGAAATGCATATCTGCCCTTTACAATGACTCGCGGTGGCCTACTGATGTATGGAGCCAGTGCTGCTATCTTTCCAGACAAGTCTAGTATCAATTTGCCGACCCTGGAGGGATTGTAGGCTTGGTGGGCCATGGGCGCGGTGATCGATTCCACGTGTGTGTTGCAACAGCAGGGCACCTCCGACCACTGCGCCCCTACGCTGGATAAAGATAACAAATCCTAAATATGTCCAACGTGCTCAGTAAACACAAATAACGGTAAGTATCTAGAAGAGTTGCAACACCTGTATCATCTGTAGTGCCGTTGATCGTCGAGTGACTCGAGCAGGCGCCAGTAAGGGACTCGTCGAGCACCATATCTCTATTCTAGTATCTTCGTTAAAAACTCTTACCATCGAGTCGGTGGTCTTTTTGCAGTACGTTTGATATCCCAAGGAATCCAGTCACTAACGGCTTTTGTCTATCGGTTGCCATTCATACTCATTACGTGTACGGCCTCCTTATTTTCGACTGTTTAGCGTAAAGAACGGCATCTTTGTTTTCCGATGTTTTCGAACGAATGCGATAAGCATTCGTTCCGCTTGACCAATGTTTGGTGTTATAAGGACGATTTCATCAGCAAATCGATAGTGGTGTAACTGCCTGCCATCGATTTTCACTCCCATATAATCCCGTTCCAATGTTCGCATAACGCACTCTCGTAGATAAAGAACTAGCTTAACTAGAAAGAAAGGGACATACGCCTTGATGGAGAACTTCCAGCAAAACCTTGTTTAGCTACACACGTCGTCATCCTTTTGAAAAGTATAACTGTGTCAAACATGGTACTCAAAAACGTTATTCAAGCGAAGATTTGAAGGAGTTTGAATGGATCAAAAACACACGAAAATACATGGTATGAAAAACATCTAGATAGATGCTCCGCTGGATAAAAGGATAAAAAGGGAACAAAACCCTCGGCGTTGATCAATCTCTGAGGGATGCGCCATGCATTCGACTTCATTAAGTATCGTTAGGAGGTGACTGAAATGCATATCTGCCCTTTACAATGACTCGCGGTGGCCTACTGATGTATGGAGCCAGTGCTGCTATCTTTCCAGACAAGTCTAGTATCAATTTGCCGACCCTGGAGGGATTGTAGGCTTGGTGGGCCATGGGCGCGGTGATCGATTCCACGTGTGTGTTGCAACAGCAGGGCACCTCCGACCACTGCGCCCCTACGCTGGATAAAGATAACTCGTGCTCAGTAAACACAAATAACGGTAGGTATCTAGAAGAGTTGCAACACCTGTATCATCTGTAGTGCCGTTGATCGTCGAGTGACTCGAGCAGGCGCCAGTAAGGGACTCGTCGAGCACCATATCTCTATTCTAGTATCTTCGTTAAAAACTCTTACCATCGAGTCGGTGGTCTTTTTGCAGTACGTTTGATATCCCAAGGAATCCAGTCACTAACGGCTTTTGTCTATCGGTTGCCATTCATACTCATTACGTGTACGGCCTCCTTATTTTCGACTGTTTAGCGTAAAGAACGGCATCTTTGTTTTCCGATGTTTTCGAACGAATGCGATAAGCATTCGTTCCGCTTGACCAATGTTTGGTGTTATAAGGACGATTTCATCAGCAAATCGATAGTGGTGTAACTGCCTGCCATCGATTTTCACTCCCATATAATCCCGTTCCAATGTTCGCATGTTCTGGAGTGTGGCGGTAGATATATTTGGCGAGATGGTATCGCTTTGCCTACCCAACTTCTGACGTCGTTGTTAATAACACAACTTTTAACTTATTTTTTGCTGCCTACTCTTTTTTAATGGAGAGTTTATTACTAAATATATTAACTGCACCATGCGAGTCCTTCGTTTCGCCTGTTTCTCAGCTAGTCCTATCGATCTTTGCTACAGCAATCAACCGTCAGCGGGATTGATCTGGGAGGCCCAAACCGGCAAAGAACCCAGTTAAGCAGAAGCTGTAATTATAATGACAATTTTTAACTCATTATACCGCCTACTCTTTTTAGTTGTAGTGGCGAATACGCGTTACTGCCCGGAAAGGACAAAAGTGCGTCCATTCCCCACCGCACACACCTGTGGCGCAGAGTCTTGCAAATATCTTAGTATCATTGAAATGTAAACATCGTTGTAGAATGGTGATATCATGGATGTGAAATTTTTGTTCAGCTAAAGAAGAATTTTTATGCACTGAGCATGGACTCCTTGACTATCAAGGGCTTCCATAACTGCTTCTATCTCAATTGAATCAAAGGCCTTCTGTAAATCGATGAAAGTGATACGGAGCAGTCTTTTGTACTCTCGGAATACTTCAATGAGCCTTGTTATCGTGTGAATGTGGTCCATCGTACTAAATCCTTTTCGAAACCCTGCTTGCTCGCACGGCTGTCCTTCGTCCAGTGTTCTGCCAATCCTCTTTAGGATGACTCGAGTGAAAAGTTTGTAGACGACAGACAGCAAGCAGATTGGGCGATAGTTGTCTAAATCGTGTAGGTCGCCCTTCTTCAACAACAACACGGTCTTGCTGGTCTTCCACTGAGTAGGGACCTCGCACTCAGACAGGTAACGTGTGAAGAGCCGAACCAGTGTGCTTGCGAGGACTGGCGGAAGGTCCTTCAGATATTCTGATTTTATCCTGTCCGGACCTGGTGCTGTTCAATTTTTCACCGACGAAATGGCATGTCGGATTTCAGAAGGGAGAACCGGTGGTACGACATATCTATCGTTTTTTATTTCATATGACGAGAGGTGGACGTGGCTATCGAAAAGATCTGTAATCATCTTGGTATTCTAATTGGCGAAGCTTCGGTGGGTTTTGCGAATGCTTTTTCCAGCCTCTGCAGCTTCGACCATTACTGCTGCTCTTCTCTCTTTAAGATCTTCTTTCGCCTGTCTGCATTGCTTCGCAAGCTCGGAGGTTAGTTCGCGGTTGCCTGCAGCTCGGGCGATTCCACGCTGGCGTATCAGCTCGAGTGTTTCTGAAGGAGATGTCTCTTCGTTACTTTCCAACTCTCAGCTTTCAAAGCGCTAATGTTAAGATGTTGAATGAGCCTATCCTATTCTTCGTCGATGTTATCGGCAACGGCATCTTCTCAACAGCCGACTAATGAATTGAATAAGTCCCAGTTTACGGTGGTTTTTGAATTTAGCAGCTTTTTCTACTTTCTGTGAGAATTGGAATCTTGCAGTAAATACGTGGTGGTCTAATCCCGTGTAAAATTTTGGGACAACAGCGACATTGGTTAGGCATTAATGCTTCGAAACCGACTTTCCTTGAACCTCGGTGTGCTTAATCAATATGTATTTTTTGATGAGCTTACACGAGGTTGATAATAATATTTATTATCGGCTAACGTTTCGACATCTTCGTTTTCATCAGAGCCGATGATCCGAGTCGATGGTCAAACAAAGAATACATATTGATTACGCACACCGAGGTTCAAGGAAAGTCGGTTTCGAAGGTTCCAATGTGACGTTCCTCAGACGTCCTTCTTGGTACAATCTTCGCATTGAAATCTCCAATGATGACCTTGAAGAATGTATGGTCTTCTCTGTAGAACCTCTCCAAGTCCATGTAGAACGCTTCGACTTCTTCCTCGTCATAGTTTGATGTCGGCGCGTAAATGACGAAGATTGTCAAAGCCGGTATCAAGCAAAATTTTTAAGAGTTGCATAGGATGCAATAAAGCGTGTCCGAAAATCTACTGGTCAGCTAAAGTACACAAATCTACTTGCGTGACCTCCAATTCAACCAACCCTCCCGGCGTTTTTTTAAGTCAGCAGAAAAATTTATCGAAATTTTAATGTCAAATAAGAAATCAATATGAATTTTTTGTTTGATGAGCTTACACGAGGTTGATAATAATATTTATTATCGGCTAACGTTTCGACATCTTCGTTTTCATCAGAGCCGATGATCCGAGTCGATGGTCAAACAAAGAATACATATTGATTACGCACACCGAGGTTCAAGGAAAGTCGGTTTCGAAGTATTACTACGCTTTATGCTAGCTAATAATAACACCGACTTCTGCACGATGTGCGCGATGATGTATGTCCGGAAGAAAAGCAAGTTGTTATCAACGGACATTATCATTATATCCACCATCAGCATCGTGTATAAAAGAGCATCACTGAATGAGTGTGCCTCATTCGAGGAGATGGGCCGCTGAGGAGGACCTAACTCGAAACGAAGGCGAAGCCGCCACATCGAGACAAACAGCAAGCACGGACCATCGACTCGGATCATCGTCTCTGATGAAGACGAAGACGTCGAAACGTTAGCCGATAATAAATATTATTATCAACCTCGTGTAAACTCATCAAACAAAGAATACATATTGATTAAGCACACCGAGGTTCAAGGAAAGTCGGTTTCGAAGTAAGAGATCAATTTCAGCAAAGCGCTTGAACGATACCTTTGGAAATATAAACCATTTCAATGAGGAAACCGGACTACGTAATCAACAGCTTGGAAAACTACGTCGCCGCTGTGAATACAGATCGAGGACAAAGCATACATGGACCGGTCAAGCAATGGAAAGTGTTGACGATAAGAAGAAAAGAAGAATGTTTATCATTATGTATCAAAAGAGAAGAATATGATAGCATACCCTACTTACATATTAGGTGGACATGGTTGTAGCTAATAGAGATCGGCTGTGTTCACAATTGCAAACCCTTCTTAGATCGTGGAATGGTATTTCTAACATGTTACCATACCCGATGCAAACCACCATCTTAGATGACGCTCCAGATAAGAGAAAATTCGATCAATTCCAAGCATTCAAAAATGAACGGCAAGGAGGAGTGTCTTGTCATCAGGCGTGGCCTGGTGCCATAAACGGATAAAGGATAAAGCTCTCGGCGTTGATCAATCCCTGAGGGATGCGCCATGCATTTGACTTTATTAAGCATCGTTGGAGGTGATTGAATGCATATCTGGCCTTTACAATTACTCGCGGTGGCCTGCCGATGTATTAAGCGAGTGCTGCTATCCTCCCAGACAAGTCTGGTACCGATTTGCCGACCCCGGATGGATGGAAGGCTTGGTGGACCATGGGCGCAGAAATCGATTCCACGTGTGTGTCGCAATGGCGCCTCCAACCACTGCGCCACACGCGCCTTGGCGCCATTCTTCAGGCTAATCTAATGACCTGGCACAGGTACAGTTGTCGCCCATGTAGTAGTACCTGTGCGGCTGATATCCACCAACTAGCTTAGATACTTGCAAGAAATAAACGGTAGGTGTTTAAATGAAGCTGTTTCTTCTGCGAATACAAATTTATTCGTTAACTTTTATCTGGTAGGGTTATGAAAGTGTTTGTCTGAGTAGATCGCATCTCAATTTGACCTTTCCAGGCTCTGAAGAAGGCAAAACCACCGAAACGTCAGCTATATTGTACCCTAATAAATTCTATAATAACAACCTGGTGTCTGCTTATTGAAGAAAAACATCGAAAAAAAATGAACGAAAAATTTTCTGCGACTTACATTACTTGTAAAAGTGGGTAGTCCAAGTATCAAGGTAAGCATATGTACTGAAGAATGTATAGGTGAACCCGACTCAGCCGAGAATGAGTGTCAACGCTGTGGAAACACCCACGTCTTAAGGTTACTAAATGGTAGTTTTCGATCGGTGATTAACTCTCTAGCAGTAATCTAGGTACGCGCCATGTAGCCTCGTGACTTAAGGGTTCTGGATCAATTATATGAGCAAAATGCCGGTAAATGATGTCATAAGGCACAAATAGATATTTCGAATTTAGAAGATAACGTCGAGCAAAGTAATAAGCTCACATTGTAAACGAAGCAGTGCAGAAGAGCAGAGTCAGCAGAGTCAACACATACATGCTATACGGAAGAACCAAAATGTAGTAAAGATACTCGCATGAGTTAGTGAGGAATAGGTACTATAGCATATTGCTAAGCAAACATAAAAAACAATGTAAAAGCGTATAAAAAAAAAGCGATCAAACAACCTTATACGGAAGAACCAAAATGTAGTAAAGATACTCGCATGAGTTAGTGAGGAATAGGTACTATAGCATATTACTAAGCAAACATAAAAAACAATGTAAAAGCGTATAAAAAAAAAGCGATCAAACAACCTGTGGCTCCAAATCTATGAATCTAGAAGCAATCGTTGTGAAAAAAAGCCACTAAATGACGACAAACCTCATTCGGTTCCACGACTCCAACAGTATATTTCGGGAGTACTCTGGCAAACTTATGGCTGGCACCCATACCGGCAGCACCGCCGCCAACCACCAGCAATCGAAAATGCTTGCCTAAAATTGTAATTCTCCCTCTAAACAACTGTGTTATGAATATAGTCAGTTTTTTACAGCCTATTCCTTTTCATGGCAGAATGCGATGTCAAATATAATCACAGTGATGCTGAAATATTTACAAAACTCTGGATCAGTGGGGATCGAACTCGCTAATTTCCTTTCCGGAGGCCAGCGTGCTCACCACCACACTATGCGCGTCCTTCGGTTTTTTTTTTCTTTCAGACGTGATTTAACCGATAGATGCTATCAACAATCACCCATCAACGGGATTAATCTGGGGAGCACAGATCGGCATTGAACTAAGTTAAGCTGAGACTGTACCATAAATCAAAATATAGTCACTTTTATTTACTGCCTGTTCGTAGGTCTCCACGTAACATATTCAGTGGAGGATTCAAAGAAAGCCGTGAGTGTACGAACACGTTATTCATGTTTCAATGCCATTGAAATCTTGGTTTCGTATTTCCTCTCTTTGGTTATGGAAGTCCTCGGCTTGCTAGGGTACAGTTCACTAGACCTCCTCGGGTTCTGAAAAAGCGGAAGGTCAGCTGTACCAGTAAGGAATAAAGTATCACCTCGTGTTGCTCAACAGAAATATAGGTGCCGTAGGTCTCCACGTAACATATTCAGTGGAGGATTCAAAGAAAGCCGTGAGTGTACGAACACGTTATTCCTGTTTCAATGCCATTGAAATCTTGGTTTCGTATTTCCTCTATTTGGTTATGGAAGTGCTCGGCTGGCTAGGGTACAGTTCACTAGACCTTCTCGGGTTCTAAAAAAGCGGAAGGTCAGCTGTACCAGTAACGAATAAAGTATCACCTCGTGCTTGCTCAACAGAAATATATAAAATTACTTGAAAAATGCCGAGATTAATAGAAAATCGGTAGTAGGAATCGCGACGAAGGTATCTTCCCAACAGGATTTCTAAGAAGTCCAAAACTTACGTTCGTAGGACCACTTAATAGTAGACCAATGCGGGAAACCCTCTTTATCATAGCAACAACTTCATCGTAATATTGTAACTCTCATTTCCATCTACAGTGGTGGGCGACTTAAGACAACCAAAGCTTTAATATGGCTATCTCGAAACTCTTAAGAAAGAAAATCTTGCTCGGTCAGCAAACAAACACTCAAGTAGATATAATGTAGGATCCTGCATGATTCTCCAAAGTGAGAAGACAAACTATTCATGTATCTATGAAAGTTTATTTGGTGTTAGAAATGCGGGCACCGGCGGTTAGACGTTGTGCTGGACCTACCAGGTCCATCTGTTCCAGTGAGGGGAATTTGCACTAGACCTCTCTGGGATCAGCTCGTTCTCTGAAATCCGCAAAAGGTAATGCCTCCCGTGGAGACATGGAAAACCCTTAAAACGCCTACCACAGTATAGCTGAGGAAATCGATGTCTAACCCTCTCGCGACAAAGCTAGTTTTTCGATAAGTGGCAAAAGTTTTTCGATCACTGGAATACTACAGGGGTACATAACCTTGCAGATTCTTAGAAGATAATTTCCTCTGGTGCATCAATTGAATAAAAAGTCGGTCGTGAATACTTACTTTTTATACATGGTATTTTAAGGTTAACCATGATTAGAGCTAGAACTTTCAGAAAATTGAGAGTGAATTTTAAGTATTTAGGATCTGAAACAGAGGAACGGCTGCAGCAAATACCAACAATACGTTTCGGAGAACCATCATGTTATAGTAGACAAAATTGTTCTTCATTATTTACTCTTGCTCTCCAAATATAAGCGCTGATCGAAGGAGGCGGACGACATGTATGTCATGGATTCCAGAAAATCAGAATTGCATAGCGATAGCACAAGAGACCATTTCCTTGCACGCAAAGGCTTGCAGATCCTAATAGTTTCCATTGAAAATGGCTCCTACAGAGACTACGTCGTCGCGTGCGTGTAGAGACTTTTGAGGATGATGAATGCAACGGAACGAATCGAATACAAGAAGTGCTAGCGTCAAACTTTCCTATATGTGGTGCATTATGCTGTTTATGGCAGAGGCGTGCTCACGGGGTGTTCAACAGATCTGTAAGAAACCTAAATACATTCACCGGTAGCTTGCCTTTTTCGGATAGAAGTGGAGAAGCGCACCTACGAGAATGGGTGTTTATCCTCTTGATTCACCAGCGTATTAACCTAAGCATGTCATCGCTATTCGTTAGTTGGTTTATCCACCTATGCGCTACTTGGGGTCGTGTTTTCAATGGGTAGCCCATTAAAACCTGTTAGATATGTCAGATAAAACGTCCACCGCCAAGCGAAACTACTGGATCATGCGGTGCTTACCTCTACTCCATTCAACCCGACTCACCGTGGAAAATTTTCGCTTTGCGATAGACACTGGTTTTGGGTAAATGCGCCACTCTTGATGAGGATACCGTCAGGTCACTCGAAACCAAAAAGTTCATGTAACATAATTAAAGGAAAATTGAAGAAAAAACACGACATGTAGAAAAGTTGAAATAAAAAAAGCACAAATAAAATATTCCAAAAGCAGTCTACTGACCAAATTGCTAAATTTGTTCCAACTTCCGCGAATCCACCAAGAAACCGGTTCCAAAATAACTTGTCGGATTTTTCGGTATTCCACCAATACATGCATTATCACAAAACATTACTCAATACGTATTAGAAGATCCTTTTTGACGGAAAATATGTACTATCAGCCACACTAGACGGGAAGCAGACAACAAGAATAAAATTTCTGAGGAAGAAATTGAAGAAAAAACACGACATGTAGAAAAGTTGAAATAAAAAAAAGCACAAATAAAATTTCCACGACCGACTTTCTCTTAACCTCGGCATTGATCAAGTAATTCTTTGTATTCTTGTTGAGCAAACGCGAGGTGTTATTATTATTATTCTTTATTCACAAGTAAGCTTACTTAAGCTTAGTAAGCCAGTGCTGCTATCCTCCTAGACAAGTCTGGTACCAATTTGCCGACCCCGGAGGGATGGTAGGCTTGGTGGGCCATAAGCGCAGAAATAGATTCCACGTGCGTGCCGCCGTGGCACCTCCAACCACTGCGCCACACGCGCCCTTAAGGAAGGGTAATGAGGCGAATTACTGTTTTCTACGGTGGGCATGTCATGCCGAACACTGTTTCATCGATAACTCATCCAACTGGTACTCGTCGAAAGCCAGTACTTGCTCGGATTCTTGGAGAGCTCATCGTGTTCAAGGATTGCGTGGATTTGAGCACAAGCTCTGTGTGACAAATATATAGGTAGTTGAAAGGCTTTTTTGGTCCAACCATTAGAGGTAAAGGTCAACCTGGCCATTCTACCCGAAATCTTTATTCTCAAGTTTTATAGAATTAAGCAGAAAATTAAATCCAAGTTTGAACTGCACCGCTTACCACCAGATAATTCGGTGGTGGCTAAGTGCATCCAGTCAGGGTTACTGATACGTTAAGAGAAGAATCACTGTCTGTAATCTCAGTGCTTCGTTCACAGCAGAATCTATCTACTGTCTATTCTATCTATGACCTATGAAACTTATCACCTCTTTCTAAAATGCTGAATTAAGCGTTAGAATTCATAAAATCAACCGAAATGCTCGAGATCATGGAAGCGCTTTTCATTGTACAAAAGCACCTCCAAGCATCCTAATTTTGCCCTAATGACCTGCTACTCAACTAGAAGCCTAATCGTATTGGAGTTCTAAGTGTAAAGAATTACAACTTGGCTGAATATCTTTTCGAGTGAGTGCTTTTTAAGTGAATCGATCCTCTTCGGACTTTAAATGGCAACCACAGTATGAAAACAAGAAAACCATGTGCCATCCTAACAAAATAAATCGAAAATAGGGCATAACGTATTTTATTATCCTACTTATTACTGGGCAAAACAGCGGCAAAGTGGGAATGGTGAAATATGTCTATGAGGAAACAGTTGATTCAAGTGTGGGCTAAACCTATCATCCCTCGGGATCGATTGATTGGCACCGGACGTAGCCCACAAGAAATCACTCTCTGCAATCCAATCGGGAGCGCTTCAGCCCGGCTATCTCAAAACTCCCGGGGAAGTCGAATCGACCAGCATTCTACTACATTAAAGATAAAATGAAAGTCATCAAGCAGCAGTCGGAGCCACACGGAAAAGTTGAGAAACCTTAGTGGATGATGGATGCAAGAAAACGAATCAAATGTGAGAAATGCTGAAATCCACAGAGTAGACGTGAAGACGGGTTAAGACAAAATTTTTATCCTCTCCGAGTTAACAAATTATCCCTCCTTTACGTATTCTTCTCACTTATTTTTTCATGAGGGTGAGGTCGTATTTCAAACAGCCAAGCGGTGAAATAGCGGAATTTCGTCCGACACTACACCGTGGTGTCCACGAATGCATGAACAGTTTTACTATTGTCGCACTTGGGTACACTTTTCAAAAGCTTACGGTTTTGAGAATTTTCTTAAAGATTTTAATTTAAGATACATCTAAACGAAGATAACATCATAAAACTGACATAAAAATTACGTATTTATTCACGTAATTTTTTTAAGAGGGCGTGTGTAGCGCAGCGCTTGGAGGAGCCACTGCGACACACACATGGAATCGATCCGCGCGCCCATGGAACACCAAGCCTTCCATCCCTCCGGGGTCGGCAAATTGGTACGAAACTTGTTTGGGTGGATAGCAGCGTTGGCTCGATACAACGATAGGGCACCGGTAGTCATTGTAAAGGCCAGATATGCATTCAATCACCTCCAAACGATGCTTAATGATGTCAAATGCATGGCGCATCCCTCAGGGATTGGTTAACACCGAGAGCTCTAGAGCTTTTTTTCAATTTTTTTAAAATTTATTTGACCCGTCTTCACAGCCATCTTGCGGATTTCAGCACTTCTCACATTCGATTCGTTTAATCGTATCCATTATCAACGAAAACCTTCCAACTTTACCTCTGGCTTCGGTTGCTACTTGAGCATTTCTCTCTCATCTTGAACGTGATGGCATGCTGGTCAAGCAATTCTCCCTGGTATCCTAGGAGTTACGGGCTGGAACGTTTCCAAGTGGATTACAGAGAAAGCTTTTTCCCAGACAAGCCCGGTACCGATTTACGCACTCGGAGGGATGAGAGGCTTGGTTGGCCCGGAGCGGAATGGAGCTAGCACCATGCTCGTAATGACGGGGCATCACTACCGCTGTGCTATCATCCCTCTATACATTATATATATATATATATAAATATATATATATATCAAAAAACTCCTCAATACGGCAACTAAGTTCTCAGCTCCGCAAGTACTCTTGTTTCCAAAAAACCAGTATCGTCGCAAATGTGTCACATTGCAGGAGAAACTTATCATTCATTAGAGTATTAGCTCTACTCGATCTATGTTCATGTGATGAAGGAGTAGAAGAATCCATCAACAATGTCAAGTTAATACTTTAATAAAATGTAAACTGACTGAAAGCTCACCATGAGCTCCTACGTTCAGCTTCATGGTACTGTCACAGCACTTGGCCTAGAAATATCAATAGCTATCAATCGATCGAGCCACTGAAACTATAAATCTGATGAGAATTGCATCAATCTGATGAATGTAGCTAGTCATCGCCTGTGATAAACGATGGAGTAATCAAACAGCGCCAAAACTAAGACATAGTGTCGAGTTTGAAAAATAAGACAATCGATATTGTACGTGATAGAATGATACATTGAGATAACCCATCAGTGAAAGGTAAAAACTGAGAAGAATCGAAGGCTCGTTCAATTTTCGTTGTGTCTCAGATAAAACTAGATCCGGTTATCTTCTAACCCAATTTTATGTGTGTGAAAGAGTTCAATAGCCTTACTATCCAAATAAAGGGGTTAAAAAGAATAAACAGTCCAAGACAATCATTCCCACCTCATCCGGTGTAGCCTATCTTTCATTGCCTAAAGGCAAGCGTCGCGATTAATATGTAAATGGATAAGGCTTTCCCACAGAAGTCAGTTAATCGTTGACCTACTACTGACCACTGCACGAGGTTAATTAGCTTGCAATAGCCCTTATAACTGTTTCTGTGTACGTGATATTCCATGATTTACATTAAAGGCAGAAACGAAGACTACATGAGTTCGGGTGTTGATTTTTTTTTGTAGAGAGCGAGGTGCTCCTTTCATTTGTGAAGTGGACAGAGCACTATATGATCACACGACCCAGACGAGAGAATTCGATGTCGTACTCCAATGGCTAGGCACTGCATACCAGAAGAGAACACCGTGAACGATATTTGGTTTGCTATAGCGAGCATCGCATAGGAACGAAAAAACCGGTTCGCCAAACACTGGTAGTGTTTTGGATCAATCTCGATAACGCAAACACGAACACCAAAGAGAAATGCTTTATAAACAGACGTATTCTAATTACACCTCAAATGTGAGTAGGTCTCACTTGTCATTCTATTCCAACTTTACATGTTACTATAAGATCTAAGCGCGTGTGTGGAGCAGTGGTTGGAAGCGCCACCACGACGCACACGTGGAATCGACCCCCGCGCTCAAGGCCCACCAAGTCTTCCATCCCTCCGGGGTCAGCAAATTGGTACTACGCTTGTCTGAGAGGATAGCAGCATTGGCTCGATACCTCGGTAGGCTACTGCGAGTTATTGTAAAGACCTCATATGCATTGTATCACTTCCAAACGATACTTAATAAGGTCTAATACATTGCGCATCCCTCAAGGATTGATCAACGCCGAGAGGTTTTTTATTTATTAGGTTGGTAAACATGAATGAGAAAGACAGGTTTCACGTGCTCAAAAGGTGCAGATTTGAAAGCGGTAGATGCGTATAGCCCAGTGGCTTAAGGTGTTTTGCAAATAGACGTAGTCTTTGGTTTGATTTCGCACCTGGAAAAAAGCCTTCCATTTCTTTGGGATTGACAGATTAGGACCAGACCTTACTGGGAGCATTACCGCCTGATCCCCTGATACCTCAGAATGTCCCACCAAGCCACTGTAGACCCTAGAGATGCAACCAATCACCTCTGCCATGTTACGAACAGAGTCAAATGCACAGAAGATCCCTTAGGCGTTGATCAACTGGTGGATAAGGCAAAGTGTCATAGTTCGACTTAACCACCATATGTGCTAAGGCTATTGAAATACCTGGACAAGCCCTTATCAACAAAAAGTAGTTGGTCGTTACCATTGAGAAAATCAATAACAGTAAGACAACGGTGATAACGAGAAGACGATCTTCGAAAAAAAACATACAAACTACTGGAGCGAATATTTAATTTCTAATCAGTCAAAAAGAAAAAATAGCAAAAATCGAAATCTTTGTACCCACCAACCTGATAGAACACGGACAAAACACGAAATGTTCCATGTATCTACTTAAAAAAAATTACTTAACACCGGGATTAAATATTGCTTAATTGGGACAAGTTGACAGAAAGGCCAACGTCGGAGGGTTAAGGAACTTTTGATTGATTCGGAAGAAGATCACAGATGTGATTAACGGGAGAACGATACTACCCTCTCAGGAAGAGTTATACCCTTAAACGAGACAAAATCGCAAGGAAAGAAGAGGTATCGTTTGATCAATCTTGTTGCAGAACAAAGCTGAACAAAGAGAAGCATGACAAGTCTATTGTTGAAACAAATCGTGAACGGAAAACAAAGCAAACATGAATTCTGAGCTCTTCGTACGAACTCCATGAGGAACAAGCAGCTCGCTGCGTAGTGATGATTTGCTGTTGCACGTTACCACACTCTGGCACTCAG
Source organism: Angiostrongylus cantonensis (assembly GCA_009735665.1). NCBI lineage: Eukaryota > Metazoa > Nematoda > Chromadorea > Rhabditida > Metastrongylidae > Angiostrongylus > Angiostrongylus cantonensis. The sequence goes on along the minus strand of MQTX01000111.1, from coordinate 1,361,338 downwards.
CAGCTGTCGACGCGTTTGTCACATCACCCACCTGGCCCTCCTAGACGTCTGGCAAACTCCTAGCCGTTTTTCCTCATTGTTTCTCTCATTCTTTCTCTCTTATTGAAAAAAAAGTCTGGATATAGTAACATGTTCACAATGTACGTTTTATTTGTCTCACAATCACCTCTGTTTTTTTTCTTTCGCTTTATAACTTTTTCTATGGATATTCTGGATAGACTGAAAGTTCATATTTCACTACTTTTCAGCAGCTGTGCTATGAAGAATGGTTTTAAGTGCTTTGCAACGACTTACTGGGGGTATGGATTTAAATTACAAAAAAAAATTAACGACGCCTTTGTCGGATACGATATCGATTGTGTTTCTAGCTTTTCACTTAGGCACACTCTACCGCCTTTATTATGTTAGTCCTAAAATTACTCCCCCTTCCTATCAGTTTGTTCTAAATGACTTTCTTGGTGAGCTATTTTTAGCCTTTCTGCACATCCCACCCAGATAGGAATTTCATTAAATTCAGGCTCTCAGTCAAAAGACTACCTGAACAAAAATTATTGGTATACGAATGGCCCGCTTATTTAGTATACTGTCGTTGAGCCTAGTTAGTAATGAATTGGCCATAGTACCTATGCTACACAAATTTAGTGTGTAGTCGCCGTTTCCTCCCAACGGTTTACCGCATCATCGTGGCTAGGAGGTGTTCCTGGGTGTCGTGTTGCAATCTACAACGAAGTGATTTATCCTCTGGCAGGGTCTCCTAAACTGAGAAGAAGTTCAGCGTTCCCATCAGGAAGCACAGCTAAGAGTAAACCAATACCAGGATCTACCACCGTCTTGGTAGTATACGAGCCACCTGGTGGCAAATCTCCCACTGATCACTAAGTGCGGAGACTGCCTGTGGTGTTGACGACCTGGAGCAGAGTTTGACCTGGCTGACCTCGTGACTCCAGAAAACCATATCGGTTAAATCAGCACAACTCCAAAAAATGGTGATCAAGATGTGGTTGCACAGCCAGTGACAGCGGGTCATACAAGTATCCAAGTCGCCTTTCAACTCGAATAAGTCGGCGCTCTACCTCTGCTCCCTACTTGGGAAGTATCGGTAAGATACAATTCTGCCTCCAAACAGTACGACGAAGCCATCCACCAATTTCCAGGTCAATCGCATCTTTCATCCAATAAATGAAATAACTTTCTGGAGCCTGTTCTACCATTTGGATCTCATAATTCCAACCAGAATGGAGATCAACTAGCACTTTTCTAAACCTGTTTTTTGACATAGTATGAAGTCCAAGATGACTGCACACAAAAACAGTGCTGGCATTCTTATCATTCTTCTTAAACCGTTGCAACCAAGCACTATTCCCATCTAACACCGCTTTCAATGGGTAACCTTTCGTCCGTATCTTAAACTATGAAAAACAATGTAGAGAAGCCGCTATCTCGGTTAAAAAAGTCGGCACCCGTTGCTTTGTGGGCCATATATGGCCCATATGCCTTAAGGTACTCGGTCTCGTATATAGTTTTTGAAAAGTGTTTAAAGTTATCAAAGCTTAAAATTTTGAAAGAAAAAAGTACGAATCTGCTACCACACATAGACGACAGGCAAAATGACAACGACTTTTATTTGTTATTTCTAATAGTCGGATCAATAACTTCATCCCGAATGGATAGAAATGAAAAGGAATAAACTGGAAGTATAGAGCGAAACGAAGACGAAAGGCTTCGGAGTGCCAGTTTGGAACAGGAAACACGACTGAGTTGACATTTCGAGTACAGCAGCAATCTGTCCGCATCGACTAATCGATTCTAAAAATGTTTCGATCAAATGTTTCTAAATAAAGAATTCACATCGTCGAAAGAACCAAATCGCTAAGAAAATACTATTTTCACGTAGGAATTCCTTTTATTCTTTATCCTGAACAGCGTTTCTTCTGCTGTTGAGAGCGCATGGAAATTCATTGGACTTCCTTTCGACGGAATTGCTTCCACTTGTTGATGTCCACCGTTAGGTTTAAAATATTCTAAATACATTTTAGAAAAAAGGGCAGCATAAGAATCATAAATAGAGCGAGGTTTTAAGCTAGCTGCAGTTGATTTTTCATCTTCTTTTGCACTATAGCAGTTGATACATGATTTTCACAGTAATCATCAGAATTCTAGAAAAAGCCTAAAAAACGAATAGGACAAAAGAGTGCTTCAAAAGTTACACTGTCAAACCTTGGGCGTCACATTGATTCACTGCCTCTGGTAAGGTGAGCGCGCTGACCATACACGTTGACGGATCACACATGGTGATCTCGATACACACTGCGATCGTGCTCCAATGGGGTTTGATTCGGTGGGCAGACCACACGAATTTAGCCGTCGGTGCAAAAAGGTTAAAAGCATTAAAGGAGAATCGATTCGATCAAGCTTCAATGACATTCATTAAGAAGACGACAATCCTCGAGCAACAGCAGAAGTAACATGCGACAAGTTTGAAGACGTTCGTGGATTATGGAATCGACAAAACAAATCGTGTGCAAAAAATGCCGGGATCTCCACAACAGGGTGAAAGCGGGTCGTATAAAATTGAAGAAAAATTCGATTTTCCTTGAGAATATACAGTTTTAATAAGCGAACCTGAAGCAGCTAATAAGCTTGGGTTGAATGGTCGTCATTCTTCACTACTTCATTACTCCACTTGCGATTGAGGTGAAAAAAGATGATCGCGACTCCCTATTTGTCCCAGTAGAGGATTTCTCACGAACCTCGAACTACTCCCGTTACATTTCTAACTTCATAGGTGACATCACAGTAAATGGCTCATGTAGCGGTAAGCGGTTTTACGATTTGTCACCGCTTGCGCAATCCACCTGCTGAAAATCTATCATTACACGCTACAAGTGATTACAATGCGAAATAATAATAATGCATAACCTTTAACCTTTAATGTTTCAACGAAGTCTGTTGTGAATCTCATCCAGTTTTCGAAGCCTTCCCTACTCATGTTTTCCCATTTCAAATTCCCAGCTTCACGTCATAACTGGTATTTGCCAATCAGACGTCATTCATTGGCACTACGTGCTTGCTCTGTTTGTTTGCTCGCTAATGGCGGACAAATCCGTAGTTCTGGTTTCAATGTGGTGAAAATACCAGCGATTCAAAAAGTGAACAAGTGTGTTACAAATCGGCCTGTCGGTTCAGTTTTCACCGTTGACGTCTTGTGCCAAGCTGTTGTTGCAGTTCAGTTCGAAAGTTTCTTATCCTTCATTCCTCTCTATTAACATTACTGCTGCCCTACTGCTTGTAGAATGCATCAAATCTTCCTTATCTTCCCAGTGACATGCATCCTGTTTCCTCCCTGGTTACCTTGTTTTCTGATCTCGTACTGAACTTCGTTACCAATTTCAGCATAAGGCAGTTGAGTCTCTTCTTCAGTAACGATTTAACTTGCTAATTATCACTTCAAGCTCAATTTTCCTACTTTTTTTAAGATATCAGACTGGTCAGAAAACGCTAACATTGTGGTTCCTTGGGCTCAAGAACTCCTCTACTTCTTTTCATTATCCTTCTTTCTTCACATCATTTTTTCATTTGTTACCTAGATCAGGAGCTTTGCTTACTATCGCTGTAATGAAATAGCACATAACTCATTTCAATACTCTGTTGCCATTGCAAATGAAAGATTATTTCTGCGTTTGTTTTTCTTTCATTCGTTTTGTCACACCATCGACGACTGACCGGTCAAAGTCATAGGCTCGGCTGTCGTCACAGGAGTCTTTGTCATTTCGTAAAAATCCAGGCAGCACACTTCCGCCAGGTCCAGAAGGACTCCTCGTAGTGAAAACCTCGAAGCAATTTATCACAAATATTTCCACATTCCAAAACTACTGTTGGCCAATGTGAAAGATTTCAATGAGGAGAAAAGTTGATAGACTGCTAAGTTGAGCCAAACTACCTCATTGGGTAACAGTTTTGAGAAAACGGAACAAATACAAGAAATCTGGGATCCGCGGAAAATACGAAGTTGCTTCATATTAGTATTTCTACGACAAATACCCACACCTTCCTTTCCATTATTCTGTCCCATTTATGTCCTATTGTGTCTTTAAAATGCTCAGAAGCACTAGAGCCATCGTGCTGGTATGATGTCATAATGATGCTGAGATGTTTGCAAAACTCTGGACCACAGCTGTCTGCGGAGGGGATGGAACACGATATTGCTCTATCCGGGATCTAACGCGTGAATCATCATACCATACTGGTCCTTCGTTTTATTTCTCTCAGCTTGTTTTCTATCTACCAATGGGTTCAAGTTCAATGCTGATTTGTGCTTCTT
>MQTX01000111.1:1296625-1356990 GCA_009735665.1 Angiostrongylus cantonensis | reverse complement strand
TATATATATATATATATGAGACGGGTCATGCGCTGATATTCATTTATTGTCGTATTATATCACTAAGCAAAAAAATCTAATTATATGAGTAGGCAACCCATCAACTCCTTTTTTCATAAATGCCTAGGAAATGTTGAAGCAAAAGGGGCTGCGCTTTTGCAGGAATCACAGGTGACTCTGAAAATCAGGTGACTTCCACGGTCCTTAAGATATCGATAGGTTCAAAGTTTCTGGTGAACGAAGAAAATTTTACTCACCGTAATGCTTCCGGTACACATCATTGCCTTCCAAAATTAATGCCATTATTCGTGTGTGTTCCTCAATAAGTCTTTATACTCGAATGAAACTGTTAGAAGGAACGAGAGTTTCAAGTGCTATTTTTCATGATTGAACGGAAAGGTGACACATTTTCCGTCAAAGCTTTTTGTAGGAGATTTGCTGAAGAAATTGTAAGCCCAAATATGAAGATACTTTCCACAAAGTGTTTGCGGAACGTCATCGGAGTTCGCCGTTCTCTATCACCGTTATGGCTTATTTCCTCTCTAGATGATCCCGCTAATCTCCATGTATCTCTATTCCCATTATAAATGGCAACTGAAAGTTGCTTATTTTGTGAATTTGAAATTTTGTCGCCACTTCCAAATTCTGTTTTAAGAAGTCATTGTGAGTTTAGAACTGGTTTCTCAATGAATGTACACTGTTTTTCACTAATGTTACATTTTCTTCACATGAATATCCCTTGGGTGAGGGATTGGTCCCAACCCTAATGGGCTATGGGAGAGGTGGGCGGGTGTAAGGCCAAGTAACGGATAAGGCTTGATCGCGAACTAAAAGCGAGCATTGACTTGCCCTTCGTTGGAGGTGGGTTCCAGTGAAGGGTTGTTGTCTCCGTTAGATCGGACCGACTTATGGTTTCCATGTAAACTCCGCATATATCCATAGCTGTGATTACGTATAGATAGTATCCTTAATATCGATTTGGCTAGTGATTCACAGTCGAATCATTGGTAAAGACAAGTTAGGTGCAACAAATAAGGCAATTTCTACTCAAGCAACACTTTGTGAGCCACCTAGCGATGTCATTCCTTGTGACCGCTTTCCCTAAATGAATCACGTTAGATGATTGTCATCTGGGCAATTTTAACCAAATTCACGCCCGAATAGAACTATTGGCAATCAAGATATATTTTTCAAACGAAGTAGGATCACATTTCGCATATGACACTACAGTAATCTGGTTTTTCCAACCACTGATGATTCTTCAGCTTCTTACATCGTTGTGAATATAGTCGTTTCACTAATCACGGGAATGGCTGCCGCCACAGAAATTGCTGCTGTTCCGAAAAAATCCGAGTCGCAAAACAGCAAATATCCCGAGTGAAGAGGGTAGATCTTTAATTTGCAGCTGAACACGTGAATCCACAGCTTCTATATGCTAGGAGCTGTAGATAGGAAGGGCTGTTAATCGGAGCTGTGAGACACGCAAGATGGAAAAGAATTCCCGCACTCTTCTTATCTCTGGTGTTCTCACCACCTTCGTAATGTTCTCACACACAATATTTCCACGCCCCATAAGAAAACTGTCACAGTTATTCTTTATTACTTTAAACGACCCGTTGTTGATTATGAATGCCGCTGAATCCTGAGCGAATCGATTCTCCCTGAAGTTCTGTGATAGCCGAGGCTAGAGCTTTGTCACTTGGATTGAAGAAGGTAAGCTCTTCCGAGAAAGTCTAATACCAGTTTTCCGACTCCAGGTGAATGCGGGCCAGGTAGGACCGATGAGTGGTTGAACCAGCTCATTGTGACCGACATCACTATCATTGCGCTATCCTTTCCTGTTATAGTTATATAGTTACATATTGTATAGTTATTATGGTATTATATTATCACAATACGCCTCAAAATATACATTATAATATGCTATTGTTATGTTTTATTATAGTTTACTAAATTATACTGCTATATTGTATTCCATTGTGTTGCTTTATACTATGTTATTATTATATTATTATGCTAACTTTTTATTTACTACCTATTACAACTTTTCATGGTAGGGTATTACGTGTGAAACAACCACAGTAATGCTGAGACATTTGCAAAACTCCGGACCGCAGATGTCTACGGCGGGGATCGAACACGCTATTACCCTTAAGAAAGCTAAAGCATTAACCATCACATCGTGCGCGTCTTTCGTTTCGTCTTTCTTTCAGCTGGATTTGCCAATTTTCGCCTCACAGATCAATCGCACGGATGGACGATTGCTGATGGCACTGATAGATAGAAAACTAGCTGAGATAAAGGCGAAACGAAGGACTCGAAAAGGAAGGAGTATGACGTGGTAGTGAGCGCGTCAACCTCAAGAAAGACACTTGCGGTCCGGACTTTTGCGAATGCCTCAGCATCATTGTGGTTGTATATTATTATTATTGGACTGCTGTACTACCGTATTTTTAGGGCATATATAAGTCTTGCTATTTATTCAAGCAGTATAATAATTTCATATAAGCTGTACAATCTAAACAAAAAGTCTGTTGGGTAAACTATCGCTCGGATAGAAAAATTAGAGCAAAAGAAGTCCTATGGGACAAAATTAAGGGTCAGAAAGGCAGTGATCCACATCAGTTCATATTGGCCCCACATACAGATTAAAATCAGCTCATATTCCACTTCTGAGTATTGATAACCCTGTATCACCTTATAAAGAACAAAATGAGCTATTGATCAACGCAGAGGACCTACTGCTAATCTGTTCATTCAGAATTGAGACAGAAGAGAATTATGCCTTTTGCTGCCCGAGATTCATCCCGAACGAAAATAGTTGATGAGAGTATTACGGTGAGAGATTCAGCAACGTCTGGAGCAAATCATTTCCCAAATTTCCGGATGCAAATAAATGATTGATAAGTAAATGACTGATTGGTATAGATGCATTGAAGTTGTTGGAATGTCAAACCTTTGCAGTCACCTATCACTTCTGTTAGACATCAAGGTTTTTGAGCGAATATCAATTGAATTAAAAAGCAAATTGTATTTGGTGGCCGTTAATATTAATTTTGTAAGAAAATTCGGTTTCCTGACTAGCCTTGAACCCACCACCACCCTTTCCGGGGACTCACATGTTACTCACTGCACCACCGAGGTCTTCGTTTCTTTTCATCGCCCTCTCATCCTTCATGAACTGCCTCAAATAAATCTCGTGAGTTTTGTGAAATACAACCACAATAACGCTTTAACGTTTTCAAAACTCAGACTCCAGGTCAGTTTCGAGCCCGTGACCACTCTTTCCGAGGGCTCATGTGTTATTCACTGCACCACCGAGGCCCTTCTGAAGCTACAATCAAAATCACAAATGTTTAACCTTTACTTAGGTGCCTGCTCTTTTTTCAAAGCAAGGTATTATGTGAAATACTGATAGCTGATAACACCTTTAGGGTAAAAAAAACTAGTTAAGAGACAGGCAAAGCAAGGTCCTCGGTGGTACAGTGGATAACATTCGTGCCCTTTGAAAGAGCAGTCACGCGTTCGAAGCTGACGTGAGGTCCGAGTTTTGAAAATGTTAAAGGATCATTGTGGTTGTATTTCACAAAACTTACGAAGTTTAAGACAATTCATAAAGAATGAGAGAAGAATGCTTTAAGAAATCAAACAACAGAATCAATAAGAGGACGAGGTATCCTACATTATCCTTTTTACATTAACTGAATCAACGGTTGCCTTCCTGACTATTATCGATTTGTTCCAGCTGATGCACCCAGTTGCTCATAATTTTTTTCCGTTCGTTTTCACAGGCTCGACTAGTATTTTTTTTTTACCCAGTTGTTTGTTATTTTTTTTTGCAACTTTTGTAGATCCAATCATTCTTTCATTTAATAGCCTTTTTCCATCAAACGCTTACCATCTCATCATGCCATGGAATATTCTTGGATATTGAACTGCGAAGGGAGTCATCGCCCACGTAGGGCCATTCAGGCGATGGAGCTATTCAAGATTTCCATTCAGGGTTACAACTAGAAACAAAGCTATGTCTGTGTAGATCTCTCTGAGCTAAAACAGTAGATAAATCGTTTAGTATACTAAAATGGTAACATTTTTCATGTTTCTTCAGAGAGAGAGAGAGAGAGAGAGAGGAAACTATTGAGTAGTTCTACTAAGCGATAGATACGAATAGAATTTACCGCCTTTATTTCACCCTACTTGATGATTAACACATTCACGACGAGGCTTGTTTTCCAGTGCCTACTGTACGAAAATGCACCTAATTTGTTGTCGCCTTCGGAACGCATTGAAATCAATGCGGGTTGGGCGTTTTACCTCCTAAAATTGATCGCATGACTTTTTCCTTTCAACTTTTTATAGGTATTTTTTTACACTCGTTTCTCTGTTTTCTCTACGCATTTCATTATTTTCTTCTATTCACCCTTCCATATTCTTTAAAACATTTTCGTCTCACATGTGTTACGAAAAAACTCGTTTTGTCATCAGAATGCTGTCAGCCTTCGGTTGCGGATTTTGCAACATTCGTTGAATACACTTCGGTGATTCATCATTGTCATTGCAAAGAGAAGAGCATTTGGATTATTTGACAAGTTACCAGTTCAAACGTACGCGACAGCCTTTACTTGCCTGTACTGGTGATTATTCCAGAAGATCCCCTAAACGATAATTGAACCGCCTACCTTCTTGTAAGGTAATTTCCATTCTATCGGTTCCTCGCTCTTTCTTCTTCTCTTCCGCTTTTCTTTTACTCTGCCTAACCTACATCTAAGTAGTTTCATTTAATGTGTTCCATGTATTGCATTTAATTGCATGTAATACGAGTAATGAAGAAAGCGTGTGGCGCAGTGGTCGGAGGCGCCGTGCAACACACACTTGAAATCGATCCGTGACCATGGCCGACCAAGCCTTCCATCCTTCCGGGGTCGGCAAACTGGTATCAGACTTCTCTGGAAGGATAGCAGCACTGGCTCGATACATCGGTAGGTCACCGTGAGTCATAAAGGCCGGCTATGCATCCAATCACCTTCGAACGATGCTTAATGAAGTCGAATGCATGGCTCATCCCTCAGGGATTGATCAAGAGCTTTATCCTTTTTATTTTTATTAATACGAGTAATATTGTAGTGCTAACTGGCTTCCTTGTTTGATTTTTTTTGTATTCTATTTGACCTGACTTAACATATAGCACGAATCACTTCATTTGCATCCGTAATCTACGAAGGTTTTCGTGTTATTCATCTGGATTTGGCTGCCACTTGAGGCTTTGTCTTTCTCATCAATACCGTTGAATGCTGGTCGAGTAAATGTTCTCAGGAATCATGGGATACGACCACAACGTTGCTGAGATATTTGCAAAACTCTGGACTGCAGGTGTCTACGGTGGGGAACGAACGCGCTATTGTCCTTTCCGGAGAGTAACGCGTTCACCACCACACCATGCGGGTCCTTCGTTTTGCCTGTCTCTCAGCTAGTTCTATCGATCTTTTGCCATCAGCAATCACCCGTCAACGGGATTGATCTGGGTATCCCATATCGGCATTGAACCCAGTTAAGCTGAGGCTGTAGTCGAAATCACAATGTTAAAATCATTATCAGTTACACATATGTTATTACTGTTATTATTTATGTGCACTGAAATAAATTCGCGTTTTTGCAAATATATTAGTTGCATCATAGCTGACAAAAGTGACCTCTGTCATAGTTGACACCTACTATATCATGGAAAACAGTTTTCGAACGTTCTTTCGGGACTAGGGTCACGTAACCATTAATAGAATATGTAGGTATTGATCGGTTTGCAAAATTGTATCAATGTTTTATGCATCTGTTTGCTGCCGGTTACTAGCAATCACTATCAGTTAGCTTTTCTATTTACAGTCTCTTATAATTTTCCTGATAGGGTATTATGTGTAAGACAACCACAACGATGCTGAGATATTTGCAAAACTCCGGACCGATGGTGTCTACGGTGGGGAACGAACGCGCTATTGTTCTTTCCGGGGAGTAATGCGTTCACCACCACACCATGCGGATCATTCGTTTTGGCTGTCTCTCAGCTAGTTCTATCGATCATTTGCCATCAGCAATCACCCGTCAACGGGATTGATCTGGGTAGCCCATATCGGCATTGAACCCAGTTAAGCTGAGGCTGTAGTCGAAATCTCAATGTTAAAATCGTTATCGGATATTAAAATGTTCCATCTTAAAGTGCCTCGATTTACTTTTACTTAATTATTTGCTTATATGGCCCATCTTCATATACCGGACGGATCTCAGCACTTCTTTTATCTGATCCGTTATTTTGCACCAGTCGTCCATAAAGATATTCAAATTTACTTCCACGTTCGGTAAAAATGTGGGCATACTGTCTTCTTCATGAGTGTCGTTGTCTGCTAGCCATGATTGTTCCTCGGTTCTGTAGATCGGCCCGGCATTGCGCTCTCATACCTTAGAATCAGTTACCAACTTTCGAGAGAGTTCTCATCCAGACACGTTTGGTACCATATTGTCGACTCTGGGTGATTGCGAGACTTGATTGGTTTGAATCGTGGTAGACATAATATTTTACATGCCAGCTAAACTACATGGTATGATTTTCATAGAATAATGTGTTTTTTTTTGCTTGTTTATCTATCGATTTTCGTGAAGAATGTTGTAATCGGAGAACAACAGCAGAGCATCGACTTAGTAATGATCGCACTATCGGGCATTCCGATCGGCCCCTTTACCCGACTGATCACTAACACACGACCACACGACGTCTCTACAGTGTGGTCAGTGATATCGATAAGATCACTGTTTGGCCGTCTAAAATCCCATCTGACGTTCTTCAATATTTTCGGGAATGATGAGCCCATCGGAACATTCATATATTTCCGTTTGTGCTATGAAAGACTTGCGAACTGAATAGGTGAAAACTTCTTAGGAATATTTATTTTCTTGTTTTCCTAGAAACTTCTGAAATAAGTTCATCATGTATTTTTTTTAATTTAATCACCATCTTATGTAACGCAACTTCTCATATTGTGCGGAATTCAACATTTCATTCCTTCGGTTCGTTGTTCTGTCCGTCCTCTTTATCCAGAATGATATTCGGATTCTGGATGTGGGCTCGGCCGTTGCTTGAAAATTTCTTGAGAATATCCTTGAGTGCTAATCGAGTAGATTTTCCCCGGAATCTTGCGATGAACGTGATACGACACTTCCAGACCCTCTCCACCACAAGGTTGTCGCCAGCGCTTGTAAATGAAGCTTTTACCACACAAATCTGGTACAGGTTCCCCAACTCTAGAGGGGTGGAAAGCTTGATTGTGCCACTCTGTTGTCAAAGTATTATCGTGCCCGTATTCGTCGGAATTCTTAACCGCCGTTCCATCGGCTCCTCATCTTTTAATGAAAACAATTCAATATTTAAGCAAATAAGAGCAGTAATGCTTCGTTTCCTTCATTTGGGAAGCTAGAACTGAGTAAACTTCTGATGTATGAGATTCAATTCCAACGAACAGCTGACGACGAATGAAGGACGGGAAGTAGAAGTAACGATCAAATGGGCTTAAGAGTGGGCCTTGGGTTTTTGGGAAATATTTGCTTCCTCGTATTATTTTGCTCTGTTTGCAAACCTTGAACATACGGTGCGTTAAGAGGCTATAAATGTAACGAATAGAGAAGGTACTATAAATTCCTATCAAAGCGCAATATGGTCTACTCTGGCCAAGCGTTTTCGTCAGTGTTCGTTGTGTACCAGTTTTGGCCTGAATGGATACAACTCCCATGCATAGCGATCATTGATTAGGCACTCGGCCTGGAGTTCTAGATTTCCCTTTCTATTGATGCACTTTTATTTTCTGTTTCCGTTTCTCATATTCTTTGATCAGATGATGAAACTGTGTGGCCATAGGCATAACAGTGACAAAAGCTGTGGATATCTGACTTTTTATAAGAAGTAAATCATTGAATAAGGAAATTTACCGGACTGTGAGTCGCTGCATTGAGTCCCACGTTGACGGACACCTAGAGTGGGATAGAACGATCGGATATCGCTCGTCCCCGTCGCGTATCCTCCACTGATCTCGGTTCGTGGTCGGATTCTCTTGGTCCATGTGTCCATTTCGTTGTGCATGTCATTTTATCAGAGAAACGATATTTCGAAAAAAAACACTCCACAAACAATGGCTCTGAGCTGGTTAGAGGGCGAACGCGACTGTGTAAACGTATTCATTACGATTTCCTACGCGAAACAGAACTGTCCTTCCATCCCTTATGTATTAGTGATGTGTTCTCCTCAATCAGGAGGTAGTTTACTATCTTCGCAATGTTTTCGAGCGAGTATTGTCTAATTTAAGCGAGTATTGCTGTCTATTGTCTAATTGTTAGGAATTTTCCACAGTGTTCTTAATCACAATGGTGCTGAGGTATTTGCAAAACTCTGGACCGCAGTGTTTGCGGTGGGGAACGAACACGCTATTACCCTTTCCGGGGGCTGACGCCTTCACCACCACCATGTGGGTTCTTGGCTTCGTCTGTCTCTCAGCTAGTTCTATCGATCAGCGCCGTCAGCAATCACCCGTCCCGTCAACGGGATTGATCTAGGGAGCCCAAATCGGCAACGAACTCAGTTAAGCTGAGGCGGAGCTGAGAGACAGGCGAAACGAAGGACGCGCATGGCGTGATGGTGAACGCGTTAGCCCCCGGAAGGAATAATAAGGCGTTCGTTCCCCACCGCAGGCACCTGAGGTCCGGAGTTTTGCATATATCTCAACGCCATTGTGGTTGAGTCACATGTAATAACCTGCCGTGAAAAATTGTAAAATAAGTAAATAAAAGTAGGTAGTAAATAAAAAGTTAATGGTGTTTTTAATCTCTATTTTTCCTTTAAAAATATTCCTTGAATAACTTCTCATTAGGGATAGGGTTTGGTTAGAAAAAAAGGATAGAGCTCTCGGCGTTGATCTATTCCTGAGGGATGCGCCATGCATTCGACTTCAATAAGCATCGTTGAAGGTGATCGACATATCTGCCCTTTACGATGATTCGCATTGGGCAGCCCATGTATCGAGCCAGTGCTGCTATCCTTCAAGACAAGTCTAGTACCAATTTTTCGCCCGGAGTAATGACGGTCAGGTGATTCACGTGCGCGAAGGGTTAATCCCATGTGTATTGCAGGGCGCCTTCGACCACTGCGCTACATGCGCCTTAGAGAGTATGATGGAGAAATAAACTTATGAAAAGCAGCAACATTTAAGTGAGAATACTAGTTGGTTTGATCGTGGACTGGTCTTCTACTTTACTTAGATCTATATCAACATTTAGTTACTTGAACGACGTTACCATTTCATAAATGAGAACCGTTTGTCGACCACTTCACCCTAAGACCACTTTTGTGTCCTTCGGTTTATCGTTTTTGTTCTAGTTCTTTATTAAAATAGGTATTTAACGATGTATGCATTCTGACGGAATAAAATTTTCATCTTTCATCATCTTTTAGTCTTTTCAGTTCTTTTCTTCCTTTTCTTCATTTTATGGATCTATTCAGATACCACTACCACCGTAATAAAGTAGGTTAGTAAAACGTAGTTTTCTGAGTAAATAAAGAGATTTCGGGCATTGTCTTCATCTCTACCAGCTACCGGCTTTAATCACAATATCGAACAGTTTCTCTGCCTGTGCTCTGATAAAATACACTAGCTTTCCCATTGTTGATATCGTTTTATTTACATTCTATCGCTAATGTGCCTTTTCTGAACTCATCATCTGACTTTATATAACGTTCTTCGGTTCCATATGGCTCGGGGAGCAAGGAGAAGGAGTGCCTCCTTGTACACGCATTTTACTCACTCAACGCGTTGTTCCTTGTAGCACCGATGTCGTCCGATACCCGCGGGACCCCGGTTCGTTCTCACACCTCGTTAACTAAGCATCCCATCGCTTTGCGTTCGGAGAATTGGTACCAGTTCTTGTCCGGTAAGAGCTCTTTGCGCAAACACTAGCGACTGCTAGTGGTGCAGATCTAGGGACGCCATAGCAGGGCTATTCCAGGATTCCAGGGAGAATGAACTCGGCCGGCATTCACTTACACTTACAAAGAAGGTTAGAAATCCTCAACTAACAATCGAAACCACATAGAAATTCGAAGACCTTGGTAAATGGTCGGTGAGGAGAAATGAATTGGACGAAGGGAGTGTTAGGACCCATAAAATGAGTAACGCGAGCCAGTGTGAAAAAATGAACGTTCGTACAGTTCTCCTCACCTCGTTTGCCTAATCTTCCTACATATCTGTGAATGGTTTGTTCTGTTTTTAATTTCTTTGAGAATATTTACTATATTGTTAGGTAATTAATTTACGTCCCACTACTTCATTTTCGTTTTCTTCTTTACTTTTTCGTTATTCTTCTATTTCAATCTCTCTCTTTTCCTTCGACAGTTTCAGTGCGACTTTACATTTTAGATTAAACCGCATTATAAATGCTTAGTCCTTTTAATAGCACCCAGGATCGACTTTCTATGAACCTCGTCATTGGATTATGAATTCGCCGTTTTCTCTCTCAGCAATCGTGAGGTTGTTAAACAGCATACGTTTACTTCCATACAATAATACACATACAACACAATCGTAGCTGACGTTTCGGCAGAATCGCCTTCTTCAGAGCCTGGAAGGGTACACCAATACGCAACTTACTAGGTCAAACGCTTCAACAGCACAAACAGAAAGATGAAAATCTGATCAATAATTACAAGATCTATGGCTTCTCGAAAAAACCCACCGTTTTTTTCACCTGTTCTCCATCGAGGAAGAACAGCCGCTCAGAGTAGCATATGGCTGACGGCTGCAGCACCCCCCGTCAACGAAGGTAAGGGGCGAGATCACGCGTGATCTCGGGACATTCCTCCCTGCTATTCGTCGTAGGATTTTTTGCGTAGGATTTATCCAAAAAGCCTCTTGGAGTTTGAGCGTTGGTGTTTTAGCATCCCATGAGAGGATAGCGACTTTTATATCAAAATCGTCTCCGTTATGCTTTTGTATCCTATGCGTGCCTAGTGGCGTGCCTTGTCTTGCTTTTCGTTTGCCATCTAGGTGTCCTTTTATGCGGATACATAAAGGTCTGTCCGTTTCCCCAATATATCCGTCTCCGCAAGTACCACAAGAGATTAGGTATATCGCACCTGAACTCATGCAGTCACCGTCCCTGTCATAAGGGCAGATTACGCAATTTTGTGTTTCACATAGACGGTCAGATTTTCATCTTTCTGTTCGCGCTGTTGAAGTGTTTGACCTAGTAAGTTGCGTATTAGTGTATCCTTCCAGGCTCTGAAGAAGGGGATTCTGCCGAAATGTCAGCTACGATTGTGTTGTATGTGTATTATTGTATGGAAGTAAACGTATGCTGTTTAACAACCTCGCGATTGCTTAGTCCTTTATTTGTGCGTGTAACGCAGTGGTTGAGTGCCTTGAGATTGACCCAGGGACGTAGCTGCGAGCATGCGCCCTTGCGCTAGCCATAGCTCCACCCTTCCGAGTTTGCCATATTGATAGCAGGATTGATCGAGGAGATAAAAAACACTGTTTTGGTACATCGATAAGCCCATTCAGGTTACCATCTAAGCCAAATATGCAAACACCTTAACTATGCTTAGCGAAGTCGAATGCATAACTTATCCCTTTAAAAAGCGTTTTACTCATTACTATTTTCTTCCTTGTTCACTCAACTCTTATCACCTGTCACCTGTATCACCTGTAGTCCCGTTGATCGTCGAGTGACTCGTGAGGGCGCCAGTAAATCCTCCATTTTTCCCTGTCGCGTGCAAGAGTAGCCCATTGGGTTATGCTCCCTCTAGGGACTTGTCGAGCATCATACCATTCTTCCAGGCTCTTCGTGAAAAACTCTGACTATCGGGTCGGTGGTCTTCCTGCAGTACGTTTGACATCCCGTGGAATCCAGTCACTAACCAACTCTTATCATGTGTACGAATTATCCTAGTTTAAGGCTAACACTTTGGTATTAAAATGTGTTTATTCTTGCATAAGGCTTTTGAATGAAAGGGAAAAGAACTCCAGTGTGCCGTTAATCGTTCAACTTTTTCATGCTAATCCTAGGGACATAAAACCTTGTCGTTATCAAATGATAACAATCGCAATGAAAACGACAGCTGAATTCTGAGCAGCACGGTTCATCTCATTTTTTCTTGTTTTTGTATTATCTGTAGTATCGACCCACCTCAATGAAATGTTATGCTCATGTAGATATCATCTCCAACAGAATTCCGTGTTTGCTTTGCCAGAGTGGCCTATTGGTGAACTCCACAGCCAGAATTCTTAGACTGGCAATGAAACGGCGCACTTCGACGTGGAACTCTGTTCGTTTTGGCGAAGGAGGCGAAGAGGTCATGACGGTTTTGCTTCCCTCCTCATATAACGTTACCGTCAGTACGTCCTCACGGTGGTTCATTGCTGCCTAGTTGGTCTTTCGGAATATGAAAAGCAACAGAAACACTATTCGCTCGGGGCCTTTACATACAATTCTGGCCATGGGTTTGGTGGTCCGTCCTTTCATTGTGTGCTTGACATCCCGTGAAACACAGTTGTCGACAAAGCTTAAGAACGGTTGTTGTCTACACGAATGAAATGCTAGGTCAATGTGGTTTTCAACTTCTTACGATGTGTGACGACGTCCTTGATTGCCGTCATAACTCGGAAATTGTCACACTTGCACGATAGTTGATAGTGTTAGAATCGTCATCTCGATAACACTTCCGATAGTCGAAAAAGCGAGTACGAAGTCGATTACATTCTTTGTTCTCTTCAGTACATTCTCGGTGACTATCGGGACTGCTCGTTTTATCCCTGGTTAATTGTGTAACTGTCAGTTCGTTGTTTAATCACATTGATGTCGTTGCGGCCCAGATATGTAAAACTTCATCATTCAGAGATATTCGTTCGATTGATTGGTGCCTGAAAAAATTATCCGCTTCTCATTGTATTATTTCTATTAAAATATAGATCGATAAATGCTTTGTGTGGTGTAAATTGGCCAGTGTTCTCATTTCATCTGGCCCAAACTTTGTTCACAACGTACGATTTTGTAGCTGTCAATAACCTGCCTCCTCTCCTATGTTGCCCCATTCTGGTCCTTACATCTATAGAGCGCTTTTCTTAAATGTTCCCGTTTCAGTTGGATTATGAGCTTCGCTTAATATATTGCAGAAACAAAGAGACATTATATACTTGCAGTCACAGTTTAAGGAGTGTGGCTGCTATGTCAATCCATCCACTGAATCTTTTTCGAAACTCTGGTTGATCATAGCCCTCGTATTCTTCTAGCACATTGCTAAAGCTTTTGGGACGGCCCATATAAGGAATCTGACAACGAAAAATTGGGTGATTTTTGTTCATATTATGTGAATCACCACCTAGTTTGCAGATTAGGATGAGCGGAAGATTCTTCAAATACTCGGACTTGATACTATTGGGACCAAATAGTCTAGGAAGAGATGCCAGTTTTACCGTACCTACGGTGAACTACTTTTAACTCCCTACGATAGTTCAAAGGTAGCAGTTGTCGTTAAATGAATGTCACGAATGTCATAGAATGGGTAATTTTGCGATTGACAGCTCCCGCTCGGCGCTGCAGACGCGGTTTTCAACAATCGGAACTTCAACCAGCATTACTGTTCTTAACAAATAGCACGTTTAGATTCATTCCTAAAATTCCTACCGTAAGCGAGGCAGGGATCCAAGCACCCGCAGTATATTGGGACCCACCATCACGACTTATTTTAAGAAATTCCAGGCGCTCAATTGCCTAGATACCTGAAATACGAGTGAAATAGAAAGAACGAAAAAAGAACCTTCTACTGTTCTATAAGAAAAGAATGTTAAAGCTTGAAATTAAGAGTTGCACTTTGTTCGTAAAGATTTTTATCAATATGGTAGTTGCCTGATAGCGCCTGATCATGCCTGATATCTCAACCCTAGCTTTAACTCTACTGCCACCCGAGTTGGGATTGAAATGCGGAAACATTGCAACCCGTACGCATTTAAATCAATGCAGAGTTGTCCATTACATGTGTATATTGTTTTTCGTCGCATCTTCACAGGCTTTTGTCCGTTCACAACACGTCGATCGCTGCAATCGGTTTGAAATTTACCGTAAATTAACACATTAGACATTAGAGAAGACTACGACAAAATTTAAAGGATAAAAGATAAAGTTCTCGGCGTTGATCAATCTCTGAGGGATTACTCCATGCATTCGACTTCATTAAGTATCGTTGGAGGTGATTGAATGCATATCTGGCCTTTACAATGACTCGCGGTGGCCTGCCGATGTATCGAGCCAGTGCTGCTATCTTCCCAGACAAGTCTGGTACCAATTTGCCGACCCCGGAGGGATGGAAGGCTTGACGGGCCATGGGCGCATTCCACGTGCGTGTCGCAGTGGCGCCTCCAACCATTGCGACACACGCGCCCTTATGACAAAATTTAACTTCAGCAATTATGTGTCACTTATGGAAGTTAGTTTTGTGTTAGAAAATCCATTTTTTTATTCCAAAAATTGTCTTATTTTTCAATGTTAGCTCTTTATTCATTGTCTATTACAATTCTTTCACGGCTGAGTATTATGTGTGAAGCAGCACAATGATGCTGAGATATTTGCAAAACTCCGGACTGCAGATGTCTGCGGTGGGGAACGAACGCGCTATTGTCCTTTCCGGGGAGTGACGCGTTCACCGCCACACTATACGGTCCTTCGTTCCGCGTGTCTCTCAACTAGTTCTATCGATCAGTGCCATGTCCTATTTTTGTTGTAGTAATATTATATGCCAATTTTTCTTCGAACGCGATCCGTCTTCACATCTACTCTTCGAAGCACTTCCTGCATTAGACTCGTTTCCTCGAATCCATTATCCACGGAAACCTTCGAGCTTTTCGCGCGAGTGTTTAGCTGATGCTTGAGGATTTTCCTATAATCGTAAATATCGCTGGATACTGGTGTAGTCGATTCTCCGTGAAGTCCTGGGATAGCCGAGCAAGAGCGTTCCCACTCGGATTGCAGATTGTGAACTGTTCTGAGACAAGTCTACCACCAATTTTCCTACCCTGGAGCTGTGAGAAGCTTTCTTGAAACGCAGGGGAGGAACTATATAATAAAATAATATAATATAGACCTAATATGTGACAAATGTTCAAAAATGTGGGTTTTACGAAATTTATTATTACATCAAATGTTTCTGCTTGTTGTGCTACAGCAGTTCATATTGTAACCCCGAATAGATTTCTATGAGCTTTTTTCACCTCGAAGGGTTTTAACTCGGCAGTCGATGTCGCCGCACTCAGCACCTCGGCTAGTCGTTCTCATTCGATCTTAACTTTCTTGACAAATCGATAACTCATTTTCAAGTCATTTTATAGGCCAGATGTTCAAACGATCACTTCTAACGATGCTTTGTAAAGTTGAATGTATGTCCGATGAAAGCTAAAAGCTTCATCCTTCATTTATTCGTTTCAAAGCGCTCATCGTATTCCTATTTTAAGCTAATTATTCTTGTGTTGATTAATTGAACTGATTGACGACATAGAGACAAAAAGAACGAAAAGAAAGCCGAAGAAGAAGTCTTTATGGAGTATTGGTGAATTAACCGAAAATCATCTTCATGAGATATTTCTTGGTTATTCTTTTCGAAAAGACACGTGTGGCCTAGTGGTTGGAGGCGCCCTGCAACACACACTTGGAATCGATTCCCGCGCCCCAGGCCCACAAGCATTGTATCCCTCCGGGGTCGGGAAATTGGTACCAGAGCTGTCTGGGAGGATAGCAGCACTGGCTCAATACAACGGCAGGACACCGCGAGTCATTGTTAAGGTCAAATATGCATTTAATCACCTCCAAACGATGCTTAAGTCGAACGCATGACGCATCCCTCAGAGATTGATCAACGCCGAGAGCTTTATCCTTCTTTATCGTTTACTCCTTTCGGATTAAAATTCAATCAAACATCGAATTCTTCTGGATCGATAATCAATGAAAAGAGGTTCTTGTCTGGCTGACACTCTTGTCGTCATCAGTGAATGCAATCAAGAGCCTACTGATTGTCCGCACCTGGAAGAGCGCTTTTTTCTTATCTGAAATGTGAAAGCGTTCCGGTATGTCGGGCATATAAATCGAATGTGCCGCCGAGCGTAAGCGACCTTTGGCTTTGAACTAGCTTCTGAACTAGGATCAACAGCTCTCAAATCGTGCCCATCTGCAACATTTCCTCTTATCACTCACGGGGCTTCTCTTAATCTCAGATGTTTAAAGCTCTACTTTGTTCCTTTTTCATCAACCTTGCCGTTTTTTGTAATTATATTTCTGTTCTGTTTTTTTCTTCTATAGATCTTGTAGGATATGGTTTTCATAACTTCTCACGAAGCCTTAATGCGATTAAATCTTCCTAAACGACAACTTCCAGCTCTGGTTCAGTGTCAGGTATTTCGGTTCATCCATGCATGTTGTTTCGCAACACGTTGATTCAATTTTACGATTCGTCTACCTCATTTGCTAACTCCATGAGAAATCAGCAACAATTTATAACAAGGAGAAAGAAGGAGGCATGGTTTCTTCACCAATACATTTTTACATTGTCATCTTTTCCCTATTACCAGAAAATCTGTGTACATTCTTTACTGGTAACTAGCAAATAAGAACTCTGACTCAAACTGTATGACTCTGTAATCACTTGGAGTTGAAGACAAATGAAGGCTACATAGCTGGAAAAAACACTACAGTCGTACCTGTTACTAGGTCTACAAGAACATTTTTCTGAACTTATATGAGAAGTACCTTGGAATTCTTTTGGTACGATACACTTTAGATAACTAGGATGACACTGAGAAAGTGCTGGAGGAACCGCTGTTGAAAGGCGAGCGCGGTTTTTAGTCCGTTGCATCATTGGTATAGAAACCCAAAAACGGTGCATGTCCCTCCACTTCTTCTGCTCAGTTCCTCTTTGTTGTCTCCATATTCTCTCAGCACATTTAATCCAGGAGAAATAAGCAGAAAGACATCCACCTCAATATGTTTATCATTAAGCTTGAGCTCTGCTTCGGCGTTCTCATACTCTCACCACATGCTGCCGTCGGTCATTATGAATCAAAGCGATATTAGTCACCTTGCCACCAGATTTCTACCAGAACTGAAGTGCTTTGTGGCATTGATTTAATTTAACAATAGCTAGGCTTCCTGGTGAAAGCAAGATTACACTGAAGATGAACTCCTTTCTACACACCATTATTCGCCACAGTAGCACACTCCAGAAACTGTAGAAAAATGATGAAGCTGTCGGCTTTGATCAATCCATGAGAGATGTACCATGCATTCGACTTCATTAAGCATCGTCGGAGGAGATCGAATGCATATCTGGTCTTTACAACGACTCGTCGTGTCCTTCCGATGTATCGAGCCAGTGCTGCTCTCCTCCCAGACAAGCTTGGTACTAATTTGCCGACCCGGTGGGATGGAAAGCTTGGTAGTGTATGAGCGAGGGGAGCGATTTCGGTGTGTGTTGCAGAGCACCTGCGACCACTGCGTCACACACGCCACAGTGTCTAAACAACAAAAACCTTCAGAAGCTATGAAGTGCTAAAATATATAATGCTGAAGTGGTTAATTGACCTACTCTTACGCATCTTGCATGTACTATTACTCGTTCCATCTATGTGGTTGTCTTACATCTATCATCTGTGGAGGTGGTCACATTTTCGTGTATTTTCGGCTGCGATTTTCACATGTGAACAGTGGCTCCGATTGAGAATACAGCTGGATTACGACTGCTAGGAACACATTGCCTAATCTTTTTGATGGTCCGTCAAGGTCGCTTAGGTTCTCTTTTCATTCATCCTATTCTATTTGTCGTCTTCTCATCTCATTGTGTGACCAAAATGTCGTTGTTCATTTTGGCGACGTATTCCATTGAAATTTAAAGACTTGGTATTCTTCGAGTATCTAAACTACAAAAACCTGCCTGGTATTTGTTAAATCTGTTTGTCTTCGAAATACACCTATCTCTACGCTTTATTGTTTATCAATTTATTTTATACGACCCGCCTTCACGTCTACTGTGCGAAACTCAACACTTCTCAAATTTGATTCGTTTCCTCGCATCCATCATCCACGAAGCTCCGGCTATTGCTTAAAGATTTCCATTTCATCTTGAATGTTGGAGAATGCTGGTCTAGTCGAATCTCTCTAGAGTGCTGAGATAGCCGGGCTAGAGCGTTTCCGCTTAGATTGCAGAGATTGATTTTTTTCGTACAAGTTTTGTACCAATTTTCCGACTCTGGACGGATGAGAAGCTTGCTGAGCCAGGAACGAGATCGAGCAAGTACTGTGCTCGTGATGATCGGAATCTCTACCACTGTGCTACCCGCCCCATTCTACCTTTATGTGTTATACGCATTCTTTCCGATGTACTCGCAGAAGTAGTCTACAATTTTGTTTCGTGGCATAGATGAAGGAACTGTTGACTAAAACAAGTGGGGACACGGGTGGGAGTCAGCAGGCTTCTAAGTGACCTCCGTTAAAACTCGATGCCTCGAAACGCTGCTGGTTGTATATCGTTGAGTTCTTATCTCAGATCACTGTCTGTATTCATTGAACATGAACAGGATGTGTTCTTCTCATTCAGTGATGCGTCCATAAAATTTTAATCTCCTTTACACCAGCCATTCGTCATGGTCTTGCTTTCTCTCCGATTCAGTCTTATCCCATTTTCTGTTTCATTGAACTCACCAATGTCGATGAAAACTGTGTTTCTTCGTTTTTCAATAACTGCTGTAGTTAGTGTCGTAGTAGTGGTTGTCTGCACAAGGAATAGGAGATGCGCACGCTACATCTTTGTGATCCATGACAGTGTTTGGATTCAATTCATGCGGTTAAATCTTTCGGAAAATCCAGCATTTTTGGTTTAGCTTTATTATGGTTCCTTGAGGTACACGTCACAATACTCTTCGCTGAATGCTCGTTGAACTTGCTACCCTTAGCAAACTTACCAGGTGATATTATCGAACATTATCCTTGTTGCCTTTCTTGTACGTGGTGTCCAAATTTGATAACCGGTCTTATTTTCAATTATGAACTATTGGTGGTGCAAAAACCTTGTCAGTTTTGGGTTCTAAGATATTCGCAAAACTTGGACCTCGGACTAGATCGAGCTACAACAGTGGTGTGGTGTATAGAATGCAAGCCTCTGGAAAGGGTAATCGTGGTTTCATCTGGCGCACGGTTCAAGTTTTGCGAATATCTCAGCATCATTGTGGTTGCATCTCAAATCATTCCCAGCCTTGAAAATTATTAGTAGCAACTATAGTAGGCAGCAAATAAAAGGTTAATAATTTGGTCCTTAGCTTAAAACTAGCTTAATTGTCTGGTACATTTAAGACCAACCTAATTGTCTCCTACCAGGCAGCAAGGCTTTACTTGCAACTCGGAAATCTAAGAAAGGATCGTTAGTGATGTTTTTCAATTGAGTGCGATTTTCTTTGCTACAGTGTTTTGAACCGAGAGAGAACTACGGAAACTTTTCCATTTGTCGATTTTATTTCACAGTAGGAAACCGTTGTTTACCCGTCCTAAGTGAACAGTAAACAGAACTGAAAGCAGAACGTTCATTCGAAGAGATCTCGACGATATCACTTCTTGCCTTTCTTTTTTGTACTGCTTCTACAATGCTGTACTGTCACTCTCTACGAGATTCTCCTATGCTCCCTTTCTCGTGTTTATGAGCATTCCACGTGCAAATAGCAGCGAAATCCTGCACAAGTGTTTTCTCCGTCTCGGAAGCCCTTTTTTCCTGCTCGATAAAGTTCAAACCTTATCTCTGCGCTAACAATAGCATCCAATGATCAGGTTTGCTGACCTTTCAGCGGCGTATTGTCTTCTGTCGAGTCCTCGCTTTAGCGTTAGTTATAACCAGGATCACTATGAATGCATTTTCTGTGGTCGGCTTGTTGTCTCGTTTTCGTAAAATGACTAGATTTCTTTTCTGTTTCATGCTTAAAGAGAACTTTTGCACAAAGAAGGTTATGTTTTGTTACGGTTCAAAATAGATACTACTGACAGTGGTGTAATCAATCTACACACTAGTCGTAGCGTCTGAGATTACCAGCTATAGACGGGCTATTTTGCTGCAGAAGATTTTCATTGAGAGAGAGGGGGAGCTACAAAAATTACTTCCAGAATTTTGTCACCTTTTTAGTTACGGTTCTCTGATCCAAAGTCACCAATTTAATATTTCTTTTTTTTATAGTGTTCCTTCCTTTGCCTTGAATCCCTCGAGAACAATTCTTTGGAAGAGTCTCAGGTGCAAGTTGCCCCAGGTCTCCATGGGAAGGGAGCGAGTTTCACATCATCAATTGCTCTTTGCATCATCATCTTCACAGCAGCTGATGATTTGTAGTCGATGGAACTGGTTTCCCTATGGTAAAAAGTGCAGTTACAAGGTTGGAGAACATGCGTCATGAGAATGGTAATATGGGCCAGTTGCAGGTCCACGAAAATTCTAACACTTTATTCGATGTTTCTGCCTCTTCATTTTCTTTTGAGTTGAATTGATTCAAGTCGATTGTCCACAGCCATTCCTTGCTATGTGGATACTCATGATCACATCGACTCTAATCCAGTGGAGTAACACTCGAGTTCGTAATAGGGGAAAAATGACTTAGTGTTGCATGCAAAGAGTTCAAAGAGGTCTTCATACAATGTCGAGCATGTATCGTTGCTGTTTAGATTGAATGAGGTCTTTTATCTAAATATATCGCTCGGTCATCAAATGTGGTGGTCTCCCTTCGAATTCCAAGATTTTTTTTTTGTATGACCCATCTTCAAGTTTACCGTGCGCGGATCCCAGCACTCCTAACATTCGATTCGTTTCCTTGCATCCATTGTCTACGAAGAGCTTTCAACTTTATGTGTGGCTTCGGTTGCTGCTTGAGGATTTTCATTCCATCTTGAATGCCTTAGAATGCTGATCGAGCTATTCTCCCTGGAGTCCTGAGATAGCCGGGCTGGAGCGTTCCCAATTGGATTGCAGAGATAGAGTTTTTCCCAGACAAGTTTGGTAGCAATTTACTGATTCAGAGGGAAGAGAGGCTTGGCTGGCCTAGGGCGGAATCTAACTAGCACCATGCTCGTAATGACGGACATCACTACCACTGTGCTATCAGTTTCCTCAATACCAAAGTAGCTGTACTAATCCGTTTCCAGATTCTCATCATTAGTATTCACCTGCCTTTGTATATCAAAGACAATTTACCTTTTGGTACTGGCTATTAACTAACAGTATATGCTCACTGCTTCACCCTCCCATCAACTCCCACCCCCCATGAGGCCCTGAGACGATACCCACCCACCCTAAGACGATAGTCTAAGTCGAGGACCTGCTGTCTATCTTTTATCTATCTTTACCTTTATCTACCTTTACCTATCTTTTATCTATCTTTATCTTTTACCTATCTTTTAGAGTTTCCGTTAATACAATTCTTCTCGGTTTCTTGTTTGCGTAAGCATAGAAACAACTGCTTCACCCTCCCATCAACCCCCACCCCCATGGGGCCCTGAGACGATACCCACCCACCCACCCTAAGACGATAGTCTAAGTCGAGGACCTGCTGTGGTCATATCTTTTAGAGTTTCCGTTAATACAATTCTTCTCGGTTTCTTGTTTGCGTAAGCATAGAAACATAGAAGACCGGAGGAACATTTAGGAAGAAGTATGCAAGGGGTTTTGAAATGCTCAACTTTTGTTGCGTGTCTATTTTTCTCTACCAATAATCAAAGCGTGTAACTCCAGCCTCTGCCCGCCATTGACCAAAAAAAAAAAAAACAAGAAATGAACTGTTTTCCACGTTCGTTATTGGATTCTGATAACAATGAAAACAGTTCCATATACGGAATATATGGATTCAAATAAATCGCAATTGTTCGACTACTTTCATTTTGGCCTCAATTCAATCGTAAACTCGCGGCTAGCACGAAATTTCGGGTTGGGGAAGGACCTCTATGTGATCTTTTAGTATTTCGTTTACTCCTACCCTTGCCTTACTGATTTGAAAAAGGACCAGAACTTGATGTAGCAAGGTGCGTGTCTTTGCTTAGTTTTGCCTTGATTCATGGGAAATATGCCCTATAGTCTAGAGTGGACGGAAAACTGAGCTGATGTGGCCATCAGTCCTTATTTCTCACTTTGCTCATATCTTTTAATCTACTCTTTAATAATTTTAACCGGTTTATTTTATCTCTCACATTCTTCCCGTTCTCTATTTAAAGTTCGACTGCCGTTTCTCAATGCCAGTGCGTGCTTTCACCAGTTTCGTACAAAGTCCAGCATTTTTTCGCACTTTTTAGTCAGCATTCGTTAAGAGTTAAATTGATCCTCATAATACTTTGTCCTTCTTTTCCTACTGAGCTTTGATCATGCTTTGTAAAACTCTTATTATACTATCCAATAGGAAACACGGAGTTTTACTTAATTCGAAAACCTCATCATGGAAAAGGTCGCATGTAATGCAGCGCTTAGAGGCGCTCTGCAATGCATGATCGATTCCGTGTTCTAGGCTCAGCAAGCCTTCTATCCTTTCGGAGTCAGCAAATTGGTGCCAGACCTGTCGTGGGAGGATAGCAGCGCCAGCTCGATACATCGGGAGGCCACCACGAGTCATTGTATAGGCCAGATATGCATTAAATCACCTCTAACGTTGTTTAGTGAAGTCGGATGCACAGCGCATTCCTCAGGGACTGTCCAACGCCGAGGGCTTTATCATCTTATCATTTTATCTTGGACCGTTAGGCAACATAGATTCGGTCTTGATAAAGATCGATTTTGTTTGCATCAATTGGCAGTTACCAGTATCATTAAAGTGTTTGCGCCGTCTGTAACAATGGTTACGATCGCTTTGCTTTTTTACTAAAAACCTTATATTACTCAACTAAAATTCTGCAACTGGAACAGGTTGTTTGGACTTGTACTAAATCCTTTTTAGACTTTGTGTTTTGCATTTTCAGGGCGTTGTTCCAGATTCCAGAATTTATTTATCCACTGTGTCACCTGTATTTTTTTATATGATCCGTCTTCACGTCTACTGTGCGGATCCCAGTAGTTCTCACATTCCATTCGTTACATCGCATACATTGACCATAGAGATCTTCCAACTTCAGGTGTGGCTTCAGTTGCCGCTTGATGATTTTCATTTCATCTCGAATGTCGTAGAATGCTGGTCGAGCAATTCCTCCTGGATTCCTGAGATAACCGTGCTGGATCGTTCCCAGTTGGATTGCAGAAAGTAATTTTTCCCAGAAAAGTCCGGTACCAGTTTTTCGACCTCGGAGGGATGAGTGGATCGGTTGATCCGGAGCGGAATCAAACTAGCACCATGCTCGTGATGACGGGCATTAGTACCACTTGTGCTATCCGCCCTTTATCACCTGTACTCGAAAAGATTAATGACATAACCTCATAGAGGAAAAGGAGTAATGTTTTTATCGTTAGTCAACCTTTCTCACCCCTATTCGAATAATTTTTATGGAAGCTGAAGCAGTTACTGTGGGTTTGGTTTGCGTGATGGTTTGTTTGCTCAGGCAGATATCACTGACCATCTCTTGAGGTAGTCTTTCTTCAAATAACTGACAAATCTTGGAAGTGTAACGAATTTGATTGCCGTAGGATAGAAATCAAGCTGGCCACCATATGCTTATGTGTAACAATATATTACAGCGTGATTTATGTTGCTAGAAAATAAAAAGGCGCGCTTATTAATTTTAAAAGTTAACACTTACGCGACGAAATAGCTTCCGGACAAACCAACGACGACGTTTGTATTGCAGAGCACCTCTAACCGCTGCGCCATATTTACTTGGATACTTGGACGGTTCGCCTTCATGAGTTCTGCGGACCCGAGCAAATTTGTTATTCGTTTCTTTCCTCGGCAGGCGTCGTCCATGGTGGTGGCTCAATTCTACGATGGTGGCACCTACCGCTGCGCTATACACCTTTTAGGTTGGCGCCTGCTGCTGTGCATACACCTTTTATGCCACTTTCGTTTTAAGTGTCGTTCTCTGTGGAGTCACGTATCTAAAACAGTGAAGAATTTTTTCGTCTTGATATATTTGCTGGTAAATTCATGCTATCCATCATAACATATTCATGATGAGCCGTATTGAAACAATTTCGAGAACTTCAGTGTATCGTCGGAATTAGATAAATGTTGGTGATAGCAACCACCACCATGCTGTGTAGCATTCCGGAATATTAACTACACGAAGGCGTCTCTCAGTGTGTCCCACTCCATAATTCTGTGCTTACTAATCATATTGACATATTACTAGCAACGCCCATTTCACGTGATACATGCATAGCACCTGGTTCATTCCCGGCTGTGGCTAGCAAATCTCCATCATCTCTTCTGGTTTGGCATATAGATACAGTTGACTATGAAAAGCTCCCTTTGATTCACAATGGCCGTGGGCTGTGGTGAAGACATAAGAGTGCTGTGGTAAACTATCACAGTATTCTACGAAATGTCATCTCGGCCAACGTTCTGCAACGTTATTGTTGACAAAATCCTCAAGTAGCAGGTGAACTCGAACAGATATCCAAAGACCTCTATGGGCAACCAGTATAATATAATGAATATAATATTAATTTATTTACTGCCTTTTACAAGTTTTTATTATAGTGTATTATTTGTGAAGCAGCCACAATGATGCTGAGATATTTGCAAAACTCCAGACCGCAGGTGTCTGCTGTGGGAAACGAACGCGTTATTACCCTTTCCAGTGGCTAGCGCGTTCACCACCACACCATGCGGGTCCTTCGTCTCGCCTTTCTCTCAGCTTAATCTCAAAATGAATATATTTTTCGGATTGTTCAACTTACACGAGGTTGTTACAACTTTTATGCGGATAATGTTTTGACGTCATCGTCTTTTTTCACAGCCGATGATCCGAATCGATGTAGTTGTGTAAGCTCAACAATCTGAACAAATACAATGATTATTCACGCCGAGGTTAGTTGAAAGTCGGTTTACTAAAACAATGTCTAATGCGAATATCAGTTGTGGAATTGATAAGGCCACCCACGTCTTCGCCGAAGGAAGCTGGGAGAACGGCAGAGGAATGTACTCGACCTTCCTACACCCTGTTGAACAACGTGATATTCCTTATTGCGAATTGTCCGATTCACAAAGGTTAAAGGACTTAAAATCACATGAGGCATTTGACTTCGAGTCGGAGACTTGTTCTTCTGTTGAGCAATTCCGTGCAACCGTATGGGTTTGCATTGACCTATTGGTCACAGTTCATTTCTGCTAGTCGTTGCACTACATTTTTCCCCCACTTTTCGCAGTTCCGCAGTGAAGGAATGTGTTCCGTACGATCAATAGATGAGATAAGGAACGATGTTTCGACGCCAGATTGGCATCTGCTTAGAAAACCTTGTTCACTTAGATTGTTTGCTACCATCGAACGTGTACCCCTTAGGCTCTCTGAAATCTCATACTTCATAGACTTCAGATTTTGGACTTTTTCCGAATTAGTGCCAACAGTAGTTGTACGTCAAAGAATTTACTTTTACTTTTACTGTTGCTACTGTGAAAGGATAAATAAAGGATAAAGCTCTCGGCGTTGATCAATCCCTGAGGGATGCGCCATGCATTCGACTTCATTAAGTATCGTTGGAGGTGATTGAATGCATATCTGGCCTTTACAATGACTCGCGGTGGCCTGCCGATGTATCGAGCCAATGCTGCTATCCTCCCAGACAAGTCTGGTACCAATTTACCGACCCGGAGGAATGGAAGGCTTGGTGGGCCATGGGCGCATTCCACGTGCCTGTCGCAGTGGCGCCTCCAACCACTGCGCCACACGCGCCCTCTCATTGCTACTGTAACACTAATAAAATCAATAATGAAACGTCTGCGACCGTCTAGAAAATAATTCCTGGTTTAAACTTTTATTTGTCATTATACATATCTTAACGATTGGAAATCGTACATCTTCGCCAACGACGAACAAGTAATGCCATCGCGGAGAACTTCTAGTCTTCTGGAATCTGCAGCTATTCTTAATGTATTTCTATCAAAGCTTGCTTGTTGATGAGTTTCTTAGAAAGTAAAAGTAACTATCGAGTTGAGAAAGTAGGCCAGGACGGCTTTCTTTCAACTCATCAGTGCTAGTTGCAAACGTTGGAATGTTTCATGCATTTCATCTATTTCCTGGCCCTACTTCGCTACCGTAGTAACTTAATAGTGATTCGTTGATTCGTAATATTATATATATATATATATATATATATAATCAGTTCAGTCCTTGCTATTCTTGTAAACAAAGTCCCTTATTCACTTCCACTCTCGGGCCACAGAATACTTCATCTATTCAGGGCCAGTCGGTTGCTAGAAGATTTGCTTTGGCTGCTTTAAATACTCATTTAATATTTGCTAGTTCACACTATTTCTTTGCTTGAAACAAAACAGCAAAGAATGAGTTCTTCAAAAGCTCATCCAATATTGATATGTTTCGACCTGAGATCCTGAGGTGCCTTGGAGTCAACATGACTTCCATCCCCCGTTCCCATTCTTCTCCAACACATAACGCTTCGTCCTTTATCCTTTATCTCACTGTGACTATTGTTTTTGGTAGATCTCACCGTCTTCTCAGCCTGGAACAGAATCATGACGAACATCGCATTTGATAATCGAGCCTCTTCCAGTATACTTCATTAACAGATTTTTCTCTACCAAGCTAGCCAGATGTTTCAGTGAAGTCCGTATCTTCAGACCAATCTCTATAGCCACCAACGGAATCGATTTTCTGCGTGAACAAACGTCAAAATAGCTATGGCGATAATGGATGCACGTTCTGCCTGTCCACTGACTCATCATGACAATAACACTGATCCATAGTCTCTCATTTTCTCGTCAAAAAGCTGACCGGACTCTAAAAGAAATCTATCCATGGCAAATGATGTATTTCCGATTTCTAACATTGGCCTGCATTATTCTTGCTAACATTTTTTCTCATTTATTAGTGACAGACGGTAGAAGGTGGCAGCCACTTCAGGTTCCCACATTAGCCCATCATGTGCAGTTTGGTGCGTTCCCCTCCATGAACGCCCTTCATCTCCTATGAACCGTTGAATTCGTAACGAATTCGTTTGAGAAAGTCGTTACAGCCGTCTGTATTGGCTGGTGTTTACTATTCGCTCCATATGCAACATCCGCTTTCATTACCGTAATGCATCGACATCTCTACGAGATTGGTGTAGTGCTGGGATTTATTCCTTTATTTCATATGTATTTCCGCAGTGTGAGTTATGCATAGATCATTTTTCTAATTTCTGTGCAAACAAAGCTCACTTTCGAAATTCGTGCACCTATCGGTTTGTAATGTGACGATATTCTAGTTAAAAAGATTCTCGACGACACTTACTAGTGCACGTGAAGAATTATGAACCTAATTTTCAGGTGATACAGACAGTTTTCTATCTCTTCATGGGTCGTACAACTCTTCCAAGGCGCTATTTTAACTCTAAACTTTCGTGTTTTTAAAGTTTTTAGGCCAACCGGTGCAAAATTTAAGTCTGGAAAATTTTTCACGCTGCCGAGGTATTCGCAAATATCGGCACCACAACATTTCAAGACCGACTTTCCTTTAACCTCGGCGTGACTAATCGATATGTATTCTTTCTTTGATAAGCTTACACGAGGTAGACATATGATCTTCATTCGGCTAACGTTTCGGCGGTTTCGTTTTTATCAGAGTCGTGCACGACGAAGACGCCACCTCGAGAACACGAACAACTATGTACCATCGACTTGAATCATCGGCTCTGATGGAGGCGAAACCGTCGAAACGTTTGCCGAATAATGATGATATGTCTATCTCGTGTAAGCGTATCAAAGAAAGAATACGTATCAACAGCACATTTCGTACACACCATCCCGTCCTACTAAAGCGCCCTCAATCAGTCGTTTTGAGACTCGGTAAAAGAAAAAATCAGAGAAAAGTTTTATGGCCTTTGCACAATCAGAATCTCATCACTGTAGAAAAATAAAAATTGGATAATAATGGCAACGATTTCTAAATTTTAATGGTTATCATTTCAATCGATGAAGTTCATTATGAGCTGACAAATGCTCGTTTAAAGTTGGAAGTGCAATCATATTCGGACACGCGGGCATTGAAGTCAAAACATGTCGTCGCTAATGAATCAACCCTTCATCGATGGAGTTGTTTCTTCGAAAACTAAAAATTTCTCCTTTAACGAAGTGTTTCATGGATCCAGAACATTGTAGATCTATAGAAGAACTGTGCTCTATCACATTAGTGGCGTATGATTTTTATAGAGTTTCCTGTTAGAACTAAAATCTGATCTGAGCTGCAATGTGCAAAGAAGAAAAATGGTTTACGAAATTTAGGTTTTAAAGACCCATCGATACATTGGAGAATACCATCGTTCTCAAGCTGGACGAAATTCTGCTTGTTCACTTGTTTTCGTGTTCCTGAGTCTTCATGCAAGGAATTGGAAGAAATACATGTTAGGGGCTCAAGGGAATCACAATCTCATTTTGCTGGTATAAGATAATCATTACGATATAGGCAGAGATCTATATATTCTCTTATTATTACTGCAATTAATGAAATTTACCATGAGCTGAGATAAAGGATAAAGCTCTCGGTGTTGTTCAATCCCTGTGACATGCACTATTCTTTCGACATCAGCAAGCGTCGCTAGATGTTACTAGATGCGTATCTGGTTCTGGTCTATACAATCAGTAGCAGTAGCCTAACGATAGATCAAGTCAGTGCTGCTGTCCTCCCATACAGGTCTGTCCGGCTATCAATTTGCTGATTGCGCAGAGATGGAAGGCCTGGTGAGCCCAAGGCGCGCAGTTGAACTTGTGACCAATCCAATGTGTATTGCAGGCCACTCCTAACCACTGCGCTATACGCGCCTTTAAGTAAATATAAAATTTAAACCTCTCTCACCAAGCTTCTCATCCCTCTGTGGTCGAGAAATATGTACCGG
The DNA here is from genome assembly GCA_009735665.1 of Angiostrongylus cantonensis. Lineage (NCBI taxonomy): Eukaryota > Metazoa > Nematoda > Chromadorea > Rhabditida > Metastrongylidae > Angiostrongylus > Angiostrongylus cantonensis. The sequence goes on along the minus strand of MQTX01000111.1, from coordinate 1,327,937 downwards.
ACTTGTCTGTAAAAAGCTCACTCTCTGCAGTCCAACTGGGAACACTCTGCTCGACTGTCTCAGGCCTCCAAGGATTATCGACTCGACCAACATTCAAGGGCATTCATGATGGAAGGAAAATCCTCATCCAGTAGTCAAACCCACGTACAAAAAGCCGTACGGCCTTAATGAATGATGGATGCGAGGAAACGAATGGAATGCAAGAAATGTCGCGAGTCCACACAGTAGATGTGAGAGACGGATCATGTAAAAAAAGTTATTTTCGCATTTTGTGATTCCTACAGAGGTCACTCCCATACAGGTCTGTCCGGCTATCAATTTGCTGATTGCGCAGAGATGGAAGGCCTGGTGAGCCCAAGGCGCGCAGTTGAACTTGTGACCAATCCAATGTGTATTGCAGGCCACTCCTAACCACTGCGCTATACGCGCCTTTAAGTAAATATAAAATTTAAACCTCTCTCACCAAGCTTCTCATCCCTCTGTGGTCGAGAAATATGTACCGGACTTGTCTGTAAAAAGCTCACTCTCTGCAGTCCAACTGGGAACACTCTGCTCGACTGTCTCAGGCCTCCAAGGATTATCGACTCGACCAACATTCAAGGGCATTCATGATGAAAGGAAAATCCTCATCCAGTAGTCAAACCCACGTACAAAAAGCCGTACGGCCTTAATGAATGATGGATGCGAGGAAACGAATGGAATGCAAGAAATGTCGCGAGTCCACACAGTAGATGTGAGAGACGGATCATGTAAAAAAAAGTTATTTTCGCATTTTGTGATTCCTACAGAGGTCACACCGTAGCGTAAGTGTTGGTGATAAGCTTGCAGTGCTTTGTTAAATATTGACTGTGGCTAACATTGTAACAGTTCCCGATGTGCTTGCGATGATTTAGAGCTGCAATCGGATCGAATTGAGTTAAATGGAACTTTGCACCACGAATGAAACCAGATCGTCAGGCGGTGCCCTCTCATACACCACGGTTATTAATTAATTGTCCATACAAGGATGCTGAGATATTTGCAAAACTCTGGACCGCAGGTGTCTATGGTGGGGAACGAACGCGCTATTGTCCTTTCCGGGGAGTAACGCGTTCACCACCACATCATGCTGGTCCTTCGTTTCGCCTGTCTCTCAGCTAGTTCTATCAATCTCTGCCATCACCAATCACTCGTCAGCAGGATTGATCTCTCGTGAGCGGGACTGAGAGACAGGCGAAACGAAGGACCCACATGATATGGTGGTAAACGCGTTACTCCCCGGAAAGGACAAGGGCGCGTTCGTTCCTTACCATAGACACCTGCGGTCCAGAGTTTTGCAAATGTCTCAGCATCGTTGTAGTTATATTTTGCATTATAACCTGCCATAAAAATAGTAGGCAGTAAATAAAACGGTTAAGATTGTCCATACAAGATTATCTGTTTCTTTGATGAAAATCAATCTTGTCATAGTCCGAATTATCCACTACCAATCAACGAAGGGAATGAGAAGTTTGTCGACGCTATCATTCATATCTTTCGTTCTCCATCGTACTTCACTTTCATTCTCCATTGATCACTTTTCATAACACCAATTTCCATTCTTTGAGTACCGTAGAAGAGAAGCGCCGTTTCTTTCGCTATCATTGAAAAAAGGTTCTTTTTTCTTCTGGTATGAGATTCCTCATTCGTATCATTAACACCACCGTCGTCTCCACCCGTGCTCCCAATCTGTAGTCTCGCACCAATTTTTCGAATATTCTCGAAGGATTAGGCTATAACATTCTGTCACCAAGACTCCCAAATTAAACAGGTTAATCTCATCTTCTGTCGTCCAGTCAGGAATTCGAAATCTTCGGAAACTCTTCGAAACTAGAGATTCCTGGTCAGCGTACAATAAGGAATTGAACACTAAACGGTGCCAGTTTTTCTATTTTAAAGTTTTAAAGGTTATCCTTTAAATAGAAGGACTTTCACCTCTTGTTCCCATCAGCTATTGATCAGTTGTGGATTCCTATTATTTATGTAATTATTAGTCATCTTTTTTGTATGCTAAACCCCTTTAGAATCGACTGAACCTTGGTGTTTGACAGATTTCCGTGAAGCTGTTTATTAAGCCGAAATGCCAATAAGAGTTGCATTTCGGGAACATTCAATGCTTCTTCTACTTGTTTGCGAAATCCAATACCTTAACGTAACCGCCCTCTGGTAAATCGCGAACCTTTTCGTTAGATCGTTGAATGTTCACACTTCATAAATTAGGACATTCTCTCAGAAGTTCATGATATCTGTTGTGTTATAATTTGTAAAATTCTAGGTAATGGACATCTCCGCCCCAATGAGACCGCTCTCGTGAGTTTCCTAAAGTACTGGATTGTGTTAAAAACATGAGTTAAACACATCGGTTGCGTAACGACACCGCCGCCGTTCCGGTCTTGATTTTGGGCTTACTGGCTCCTCGCACAGCCAAACTAAAGCCAGGAACTCTGCAACAGATCGGACTATAAAGAACAAATGGGAGACCCTACTTGCTGGTTTAATACGTCGTCTATTTCGTCGGATTCAAGCCATAACACATCTAAACTATGGTGGAAGTCTAATTTTCTTTTCAGCAATTCACGCCCTACGCAAGCCTATTACGTGCCGCGTCGACTTCTGGAGGGTGGTCGCGGTCCATATCCGGTTAGCCCGGATGGTAAATCCGTAGAAGGTTTCGCCGGTCAACCGGATGGACCGCAGATTACACCAAGGCCACGATCAAGCAATGAGGTGGTTGAAAAAGTACTTGGCGTTAGTTCTGCAGATCTGAACGGAGCAAAATCGCAAATAGAGCCTTCTTTCCTGTTTTTGCCTTCTTGTTAATGTTCAAGTTTTTATTTCCTATTATGAAATGTTACAGAATCATTATGTTGTATTCTACTTGTTTGCGAAATCCAATACCTTAACGTAACCGCCCTCTGGTAAATCGCGAACCTTTTCGTTAGATCGTTGAATGTTCACACTTCATAAATTAGGACATTCTCTCAGAAGTTCATGATATCTGTTGTGTTATAATTTGTAAAATTCTAGGTAATGGACATCTCCGCCCCAATGAGACCGCTCTCGTGAGTTTCCTAAAGTACTGGATTGTGTTAAAAACATGAGTTAAACACATCGGTTGCGTAACGACACCGCCGCCGTTCCGGTCTTGATTTTGGGCTTACTGGCTCCTCGCACAGCCAAACTAAAGCCAGGAACTCTGCAACAGATCGGACTATAAAGAACAAATGGGAGACCCTACTTGCTGGTTTAATACGTCGTCTATTTCGTCGGATTCAAGCCATAACACATCTAAACTATGGTGGAAGTCTAATTTTCTTTTCAGCAATTCACGCCCTACGCAAGCCTATTACGTGCCGCGTCGACTTCTGGAGGGTGGTCGCGGTCCATATCCGGTTAGCCCGGATGGTAAATCCGTAGAAGGTTTCGCCGGTCAACCGGATGGACCGCAGATTACACCAAGGCCACGATCAAGCAATGAGGTGGTTGAAAAAGTACTTGGCGTTAGTTCTGCAGATCTGAACGGAGCAAAATCGCAAATAGAGCCTTCTTTCTTGTTTTTGCCTTCTTGTTAATTTTCAAGTTTTTATTTCCTATTATGAAATGTTACAGAATCATTACGTTGTACTTTTATTTGCTGCCTATTCTTTTCCCATGGCAGACTATTATATGGAATACAGACACAAGAATGCTGAGATATGAGCAGAACTCGGAACCTCAGGTGGAGTTCAAACCCGCGATCACCCTTCCGGACACTCACATGCTATCCACCACGCCAACCAAGGTCCTTGTTTTGCCTTTTCTGCCCATTCCCGTTGACTAGCTATTGCTGAAAGTACCGTTTGTGTAGAAAATAGGCTGATAGAAAGGCAAATAAAGAGCCTCGGTTGGTGCAGCGGGCAACACTTGAGCCCGCGGAAGGGATACTCGGGCGTTCGAAGACCACGAGTCACGAGTTTTGCTCGTATCTCAGCATATGAGAGTTGGCTCGTTACGTTATCTGCCTTTCTGTTTGCCCCCTTGACTTCGAATTGGCATTGAGTTTCTTGCTTTTAATACGTAACTTTCTTTATGAAAATTGAAAATCAAATGAATAGCATTTTTTATCTTCTGGATTTCATCATACTTATTAGAAACGTTAAGTCACATCTTTTTGCATTAGAGCTAAATGTATCCAATGAGCTTTAAACGAGATGAGATCAGTGTTTTATCTTTCTTTTACTAGGTGGTTATTATCTGTTATTATTATCTTTTATTGGATTTTTATCTAGGTGTACCAAGACGCCAAACTCTTCCCCTAATGCTAGTAAAGGGTAAGAGATAAAGCTCTTGGCGTTAATCAATGCTGAAGGATGCGCCGTGCATTCGACTTTATTAAACATCGTTAGGGATGATAAATGCATATCTGACCGTTACAATGAATGGCGGTGGCCTACTGATATATCGAGCCAGTGCTGCTATCCTCCCAAATAAGTCTAGTTCCAATTTGTCGACCCCAGGAGATGGAAGGTTTGGTGAGCTTGAGGCGTGGGAATCGATTCCATATGTATCGTAGAGCGCCTTTGACCACTGTGCTATACGCGCCAAAGTCTAGTATGAGCAAAAATGAAAACATCGATATGGATGCTTTCGAAATCTACACGTTAATGAGTCAGTAACTGAAAAAGTGAAGTCCGAAATCATTTCCGTTTACGGCAAAAAAAGACAAAAAACTCGCGACTTGATTCATCTCATTCATACTGAGTTCAATAGTTTAGGGATGCGTGTAGCGCAGTAGTTAGAAGTGCACTGTAATTATAGGCATGGTCTTTGGTTAGATGCCGCGCTCGGGCCCACAAAGCTCATCACCTGTCCACGACCGGCAGATTGGTGGCACCAGACCTGTCTAGGAGGATAGCAGCACTAATTTGACTCATCAATGGACTACCGAGAATCACTGTATATTCCAGACATGCATTTAATTCAATTCAATCGCCTCTAACTATGCTTAATAAAGTTGAACGCATGATGCATCCCTCAGGGATAGGGGCGTCCAGCGCTTTATCGTTTACCCTTTATCAATAGTCCAGTCCCCGAAGTGTTTCTTAGTGAACGAAAAAAGCTTTAATGAAGGTGTAATGGTATACAGCATATTGGTAAAAATAGCATACCATCCAAGTTATGAGACCAATCGAGTAACCACTCCTGATTCTTGGGACTACTAGTAAAGCAGCGCTTAGGATTCCATACTCAAGGGACATGTTTATGGCACGGAACACTTTGAAACTCTTCGAAATAAGGGTTCCATAACTCAAAGAAGCTTATGTCTAAAACAAAACGCACTTACGTCTAGTTCACTTCACACATTAAGTCAGCGTCGTTACGCATAGAGCTGTTTCGAAGGGAAATTATTTTGTAACTACCTTTAGTACTAGAAATATTACAAAATCCACTTGAAAATTTCGACTTGTACGCATTTTTCAAGTTCATCTCTTACTGTAAAGGATAAAAAAGGATAAAGCTCTCGGCATTGATCAATCTCTAATGGATGCGCCATGGATTCGACTTCGTTAAGCATCGCTTGGAGGTGATTGAATGCATATCTGACATTTACAATGACTCACGGTGGCCTACCGATGTATCGAGCCTGTGCTGCCATCCTCCCAGACTACCAATTTGCTCACGTCGGAGAGATGTGAGGTTTGGTGGGCCATAGATGCATGGATCTCCACGTGTGTGTTGCACGGCGCCTCTGACCACCGCTCCACACATGTCCTCACCTCTTATTGTAATCAACAGTTATTTCGAAAAAAAAAAGTGCACACATAAACAAAACCACTAGCTACTCATCATAATTGTTAGAAAGGATAACTCCATGAATTATTCATCAAGATAAGGTAGTACATAAAAAGATACCCTATTACCTGATAGCTACCTTATTACCTTACTATTACTAATACCGTTTTACCTTAGCTAACTTGTTACTTTGGCAATTAGGTATTAGTATCATGTGCTCTATTATACATTAGTCATGTTGTCTTAGCCCAAATTAAGGCATTTGGCGTATACTAGTCGTGAAGGACAGCTGAAATTTCTCCACTTTTTTCGACGAGTTCATCTTAAAATGAATCCCTCCTAGGTCCGAATCTCGTCGAAAAAAACCGTACTCAAAAGTCACATCGAACCACGTCCTTTAATGGCTGATCTCCTGCCGAAAATCGACTCTCAATCCGTGAGTCCGGAACTACCACTTAAATGTTAAAATCATACTGTCATACTTTAAAAAAGAAACAAAAAGCAGGAGAAGCGTCGTGCACCAAGAATCATTGAACAACAACCTCCGGCGGCACCAAATTGTCGGGCAACTCAGTCGAAGCCGTTCACCCCTAGAATCGTCAACGCTCCTCGCGGACCACTGACCAGGCCGAATACGTTCTGTCCACTTCCATTTCCACTAAAAGGCGTATGTATATGCGATCGGCCGAAGGTACATGTTGTCTGCAAGCGGTAAGTGTTGAACTTTACACTTTACACATGAGTCGTCAGATTTCACATTTCGGGTAATCCTAGCACCAACTTCTTCACTAACTGGTACGGTTTCAGATGCGGTTACGAATGTGTGGGTCGTGTAGAACTGGTATGCGACGTGCATCCTAACTCACTCTCACTAATGGACATGCGAGAGTGTGCTAATCCCATCTGTAGGAGCATACAGATCTACGAATCCTATCCCCTTGTTGATAACAGCATCTCCGCAGTACTACCGTATTCTCTGAACATCTAAGCACGTTAGCCAGACGGGTTATTCATGTGTTGTGACATGCGCACCTCCACAGAGGATAACTCATCGCAATTTGCTACGGATAAATCACTAAAACAAATGTCCACTAACAAGTACTCAGCACTCAGTGCTGCTATGCCAAAGGCAGGCTCATTAATCGTTTTACGACTACATCACTGGGTTCCTTACTACATTACTTTCGCGACTCAATTTAAATAGTGGGACCATTCCGACCCTAAAAGTTCCCTCTTCGTCTATAAGCTCGAATAATTCCTTTTAAAAATAACTAGAATAGCCAGAAATCTTTCCCTACCACTTCCTTCCTGTTTGTTGCGTCGTAATTTCCAGCAAATGAGACGAGTTGTTCCAAAGACAACCATGACAGCCATGTCACATCCACTCTATTTTCGAAACTAACACATTGAAATGGCAACCTTCTGGTAAGTAAAGGTTGCAGTAAGTACGAAACCTAATTAAGTATATGGTCAGAAAAAAAGGACCGTCGCTTTTATTGGTCCTTCCAACTTCTTCACCTACATCGTCCATACTAAACGAATCCAAATACCCGGAGGCTTTCTTCACAGCTTCAAAAATACAAGCGAAAGTAGATCAGATTCTTTCATTTGGAAAGGGTGTTAGTTATATCACCTTTACTGATGGGTGAAGTATGGGTTACTGTTTATCGCATTTGAATTTCCTAAGGATTGTTCAATTTGTTCTACTTGTACGTAAACGATTTCGTGTTTATCTGTGATTGATAGTGACGTATAGTGTGTTTTCCCTTGTTTTTGTTCCCATGTTTACATATTTATTTTCATGTTTATTGTGCATATTACAGGGAAAGTAAGTAAAGAGAGGAATTACAACTTACATATTAATGCTATTTAGAATAAAGTGATGATGAGAAAAAAAAGGAAGCTTCTACTGGTGAATTGCAGAGAATAACATAAATGTACTTCTACGACAGAGCAGTGTGTAACAACAAGGGCTAAGCTATTACAAGATAATAAGCAAGCAAACAAGAATAACACCAAGACTATCAGTATCTTCTGCCACTGTAGGGACTACGATGCCTATAATTGTATGCCTTTTACAAAAAAAAAACAAAAAATCCTCAGGATAAAACTCGCAGAAGCATAAATTCATTATTAATATAGCTGAACCTTTTTACCACAATAATAAAGCTTTAAGGAATGCATTTATTGCAGTGGTTAGCGATGCCACACTATGCACCTGGTCGCTGGTTCGACTTTGCAAATAGCCAATCAATCAAGCTCTTCGTGTTCTTTAACTCCCATCCACGAAATAAAGACGGTAAAACTTTGCTCTGTCGCGTGACGTCCGTCATAGAAGTCCAACCCCTTCGTGTATAACGTGTACAAAGGAATCAATCGATTGAAAGAGGTGCTGAGAGCAGCACAACATGTCAAGCAGGGAATAGTAAGTAAAGGGTCAAGCAAGGGTATAGTAAAAATAAAAGAATATGTTCGTATGAATTCTAAACATGCAGATATATTGAAATAGACGTAACATGTCCACTACCACTCGCCTTGGAGAGCTCGCACGATTTCTTCCAAACTGGGTTCTCTGCCCATAAGGTCGATTACCAAACGCAGAATACGACTGTCCAAACTAAACATGTTTTTTTTTTTGAAAACTAGAAATAGTACTACAATTCAAGATTAGTGAAGCTTAGCACTTTTCAACTCCTCTAAAAGACGTGAATCAGAACAACAAACCGTTGGTATGTTAGGATTTGCACGAGTCTCAGCAATGGAAGTCATCAAAGGATAAGAAATGCAGCCACCATGAGAGAAATTGGAGCCACTGAACATAAGATGTATTTTCAACGCGCCATAATTACACTGATATCCATCAGGAGTTACCAATAATATCAGAAAGATGCAACTGTCATATTAACGAAAACAGCGAATGTAAAAATTGGCACCTCTCACTAAAATTGCCATGAGGCTCAACAAAGGTAGTTATGTCTCGAGGAGTTCGTGACGCACTACTCTCCATGTCATTTATAACGCCAGAACTAAAATTGCGTCTATCCGGCTGCGATGTGCCAAATGGATCCTTGTGATTACTAAAAAGTGCGACAATCAATGAACGGTAAGCAAACTCTGACTTGAACGTGCTAGAACTCAGTGCAGTGTCAAAATACAACAAGCTGCTTTTCCAGTCCCACCGTTTCTTTTACATACGCCTGTTCACTTTTACTACACACTGCGCTGCTTGCAGCTAATAAGTTCATTTTGGAGATCTATAATTCTGGTGTACCATCTACACTAAAGTGGTAACTTATCTAAAACGGATGTATCCGTGATCCAAAAGCTATTTTTCACCCATTACGATTTTCGAAACCATTCAATCATAGGTGTTTGTTTATTTCTATAAATCCACAGCGACTCCTTGTCTCTATCCCTACCTTGTTTTTTGTCCCTCCCTCTTTGATGAGTTCTACGCGCCGTTTAGATTTAGAGGGGCTTCTCGCCAACATATCCCATATAAGATGTACAGAGCTAAAGTTATTTGAGTTTTGCAGTAGAAATAGCTACACTTACAAAACCTTTCTTCGTGCATTGATAACAATCCGTATAGTTTGATGTCATATTCAATCCTAGTTGTGACGTCTGTGTAAGATTTGCTACATGCAAGAAGGAATGTACATATCGATAATTGGTCTAAAAGCCATCGCATGGTCGAGAACATAGCGTAAAGAAGGATTATCTTATTAACAGCTGTAAGAAGAACGGAAATGGAGTTCGCAAACACGGCATTCATGTGAAACTGAAACAAAGCCATGGACAGCAGACAAGAACGATGACGGCATAGTGGTGTTCGAATGCAAAGATAAATGAAGACAATTACCATGTTCACAGCTCACAACATGATTCCTCCACCCAAGAAGACGGAGGCTTATTGAAAGCTACAATTATGGAAAGTCTTCGATAATTTCTTACTTCCTTAAAAAAAAGCAGGACCAGTGGCCCGAGAACGTGAAGTCGATGTATAGCATTTCACAAGAGAATACCAAGACATTATATAATAACTGCACATACACTGCAGAACACGCCGAGAAGTTAAGCATAAGATGCAGTGTTGCAGTAAACAATTGGTCATGTAAACACTCACGATAAAAAGTGGAGCTCTTTGACAAGACGCAGAGGTTTCCAGCAGTAAAGCATTGAATGTTCTACGTGGAAACTGTTCATCGTGACATCGTAGGCATGTTTAGAAATTTTATGCGAAAATTTTCAATTCATTGTGGAATACTCCAACCAATATTTTCGATTTTATATCGTGAAGAGTCTGGTGCTCTACCGACCAATACCAGGATCCACCACCGTTTTGGTATAAAAGTCACATGGTGGCAAATCTCCCTCTCAAGGGTTGCGACTGCCTGTCGTGGTGACGACCTCCAGGCAGACTTGGGCAGGCTGTCCTCAGGATTCCAGGAACCACAATAGCTTAACCAGCAAATCTCCGAAAAAATGGTGATCATGCTGGGGCCCGCACAACCAGTGAGGACGCTCCATCCAAGTATGAAATTCAAGTACACTTCACAACCTTACTACTGCAACTACAACATAAGCTAACATGAACCTCATTAACTTTACTAATACTTTATTTCCACGTAGAATATTTAAGGTGTATATTGTAAAGTTCTATGGAAGCGCAAATCTTATATATACACCAGCCATAAGCTCTATGTTAGCTTTTATTTACTGCCTACTACAATTTTTCACGGCAGGGTATTATATGAAACACAACCACGACGAAGCTGAGGTATCGATCAGTGCGATAAGCAATCACCCATCAACGGGCTTGATCTGGGTAGCCCAAATCCGCATTGAACCTAGTTAAGCTAAGGATAAAGTTGAAATCGCAATATTAACCTTTTATCTGCTGCCTACTACAATTTTTTACAGCAGGGTATTATGCGGAATACAACCACAATGGTGATGAGATATCTGCAAAACTCCAGACTGCAGGTGTCTGCGGTGGGGGACGAACGCGCTATTACCTTTTACGAGGGCTAACGCTTTCACCAGCGTACCATGCGAGTCCTTCGTTTCGCCTGTCTCTCAGCTAGCTTTCTACCCACCAATGCCGTAAGTTTTATATTAAAATGTTTTTAACAAGCTTTAAAATGTCGGCAAAAAGTTGTGGTAACAACGTTTGGAAATTGCTCCAAAAAACAAGCTGTGTTGGACCATCCAAGAACAAGTGGAACGATGCCAAACAATGACCTGATACGGTACCAGTGTTGGATAAATTATCGGTTGAATAGAAACAGAAATACTGTTAAATATTGTTAAAAAGTTATGCCTGGTAAAATGTGCCAAAAAGTAAGCGCACTGGGACCATAGCACTTCATCCACCCTGCCTACGCATACATCGAAATCACTGCATCTCGAGCTACATGTATCAAGTGGCCTCCCGCAAACGGAGAAATCCGATAAGGTTCTCCTACCACATAAAGAATAGCGCTTCACTACATGACCTAGGAAAACTTTCTCTCATGTCCATCTTCTATCATTCAACGTCCGATGAATAAACTGGTCTGCATATCATTTTCAGCAGAACTTACCGGCTCAACGAATTATTGGTCATAGGTGCAGTCGGTCGCACTGGTAAAGATGATGAGTAGTTAAACGAATGACCTCTAGAAGGAACAGGCAGGTCCTGAAATTTACACTATAAGATACTTCTTATAACTTTGTACGCAAATGTATACAATTATTACACTAGCGACGACGTGCACTGACTGCAACGCTTGTGTGTCACGAAATACGTTTCCCTTCTCAAATTTTGGAAATTGCATCTCAGATCAAAATGAACTTAATTCATTTGAAATATAAGTCATTATACTCTACATATCTTTGCCAACAAGCAAAATTTTTTGACAACCAGCGACAAAATTCTGACTTTTTGGAATCACACAAATCACAATTATTTTCTGTCGAGGTCCGTATTTCGAATGCCAAATCGATGGGATAGTCGTTCGTAGTACATAACACAATAGTTCCCCTGTCACACCGCAAAATTTTAAAAGTACAAATTCCGTTCTCATCCATTTGTGAATCAACAGTATTCAAGGTACCTTTTCAGAAAGTATTCCAGTTAACAAAAAGATATCGTAAAATGTCGTAGAGGCCACTTTTTTGTGAATATTTCAAAACAATAAAGCAATTCCATTTAACATAACGAATGACTGATCCTTTCTATTCTTTTTTACTCAGATTTCTAAACTATTACAAGCCTCTAATCCATCCAAACAGTGACAGCTTGTATCCGTTCAAACTACAGTTCCCTGAAATTTAATATTTCTATAGTCCATAAAAGCTCTGATAAAGCTCTCGACGTTGATCAGTCCCTGAGGAATGCGCTGCACATTCGACTTCATTAAGCATCGTTAGAGATGACTAAATGCTTGCCTATACTCGTGGTGGCATGGCGATGTATCGGGTCAGACCGTTGTCCTCCTAGACAAGTATGGTTTCGTCTGATGACTCTGGAGGGATGGAAGGCTTGGTGAGCCTAGGAGCGAAGATAGATCCCATGTGTGCTGTAGGGCGCCCCCGAACACTGCGCTACATGCGCCTTTCTAGAGTCCATAATGTGAAACATTTCTGGTACTCACTACTTCCAAATTACTGTTATATTACTACTAGTTCTCCCTACAACAAAGCATACATGTTTAAACAAATCTAGTTGAAAGTTGAAAAAAAGCCAACTACCATGTGATTTGCTACATTTAGCATGGTACCCATTACCGAACTCAGCCCAAGCTCTTCCACCTGTCTCGCTGCATCGATTGAAGACGCATTATTTTGCGCGGCTCTGCGCATCACTTCCTCTAACTTATGTAATTCTCTGAATTTAAAGGATTACAACATAAAGATGTGATTACAAACTGGTAAATATCACTTGTAAAGCCTCTAAACGGGTAAATAACGTACCGTGAGATGAGTGGCGGTCTAGACCACGGCGACACCTCAACTGATTCTTCTCGATTATTGAAGGGATTGATTTCTCCATAACGCACCTACAAATTTAGATGTAAGAAGCATAGCTGTGGTTGCTTGAATCAATTCAAGAACGTGTTCTGCCTTTTTGATTTTTTGCAACATCTAGTAATCGTAGACCAAATTAAGTGCATGGAATTTATTAGGCTCAACCCACGCTCACATCAAATCAAGAGATCCCAAAAAGTTTTTTTCCGTAACCCTTCAAGTAATGTGGTAAATATTTTCCGTTGAACTTGCTTTTGTGTCCTACTTACCGAACTATATCTTTGCTGTCTATTTCGTCCGTCATGCTGGTAATACACTGAAGCAAACTGCCTGCCTGTAGCATTTCGACTTGTATTCGACGCTGTTAGTGATGAAGAATATGGCCGATAAAATGTTTGTTTCCTATCCTTATCTCCTCCTAGCACAAAACCGGAACGTGTGGTGTAAGAAGACAAAATCGAGGTTTTCCCACGGTAACGTCTATCTTGTATGCCTCCTGCTCTAGAGTGAGGTGTTAACTCGTCGCGCCTATTCGGAAAAACTGAAATATATTATTTTGGAAAAAATAAACACAAAACTACTAAACTATCTACTCACATAAAAGACTACAACGATGCTCCTAGTTATATTAGGAAGCAAGTCAATATTAGAAGAAAAATCAACCGTATCTACACTTTTAAATCAGATCTATCCCCAAAGTGTCTTAACACTGGAAAAAGATATAGTCAAAAAATTGATATAAGCTACCACAAATGCTCAGCCAATTTGGTCTAGTGAAACACGAACTTCACTATAACTCCGCCTTTTACCAAAAGCAATGGAAAGATCCCGCTTAAATGATTTATTGAAATCTTACGGCAAGAAACCAAAACAGAAATCCCAGCATTGGAAATAAGCAACGTTAACAATGTATAAAAATAACTGATTTTAACTGTTTTAGTACAACAGCTACAATCCGAACTCGATATTTTCTCTACAGCATAGCATAAATACACATACCCAACTTACTTTTCGTATTAGGTTTTGGATAGGTGGAATTACTACTATCCAATCGCGATTGTTTTGCAACAGTACTACTTTCCTCCGCCGCTGATAAAGCATCATGTACTGCCAAACGTTTTCTGAAATTACAACTGCATCTATCCTTACATTTCAGGAAAACTGCATGCTTTGAGTACTGGGAACGAGCAGAAATTCAAAAATATTCGGATTCGGGAGTGAAATTCACACTTCTCATGGCTTCCAATACATGAAAATCTAACACGATGACAAAGAAGCCACCTATAATTGCAGTTAGGAACCCATCGCATGTTCAAATCCATATCTTGCTTCCCATGTTATATATGGAGCACAATGACACACCTTGTCACCACTTGTGGAATGATTACTGACACACGCTTTGATCACCTCTTAAACAGCATAATAACCCCTATATCATGTTTTTCCGACAATGGCTTTTTCAATAAGAAATGGAGGAAGGAAGCCACCAAAATTAAAATGTCTCTCACATTAAAAAACGCCATTTTGAAAGACAAGATTTTCATTTTTTCCAAAAATTGGTGAAACATTACACGTTTGTGTGATTTTGCGTCAGACTACTGCCCTCATAAAAGACATTAGATACAGCTTAACCTACAGATCCGTGGAGCTACAACCGTTCGGATTGTAATATGTAGTGAAAGGATATTCATATGACAGCATAATAACCCCTATATCATGTTTTTCCGACAATGGCTTTTTTCAATAAGAAATGGAGGAAGGAAGCGACCAAAATTAAGATGTCTCTCACATTAAAAGACGCCATTTTGAAAGACAAGATTTTCATTTTTTCCAAAAATTGGTGAAACATTACACGTTTGTGTGATTTTGCGTCAGACTACTGCCCTCATAAAAGACATTAGATACAGCTTAACCTACAGATCCGTGGAGCTACAACCGTTCGGATTGTAATATGTAGTGAAAGGATATTCATATGGTTCAATGCATAAATTGTATATGTATATACGCGTATATGTGTACGCACAAATAAGGGGGCTGGCAATGGGACAGCGACTGGCACCTAGCCTTGCCACTGCGCTTATGTCTAGAGCGAAAGCCCCCGTTCTCGATCTCCGGCCGCTACTCTACTGCAGATATATAGACGATTGTTTTGTCGTCTTCTCTACACAGGAGGAGATGGGCAAATGCTTTGAACTATTGAACGAGCAGTCAGCGTACATCAAGCTCACCCGGGAGAAACCGAAGGACGACTGGCTCCCGTTTATAAATGTTCAAATTAACTTGTCAAGTAGCGGTTACACGACAAAGTGGTACCGAAAACCAAGTAACAAAACCATCCTGGTTCACTCCCTTTCTTGTCACCCTTCACACACAAAGAGGGCGCTTGTGAGAAACATGTTTCAAACAGCCACCTCTGTATGCACAAGTAGGGAACTAAGGGAAGAATGGCGCGACTTGGCTCAGCAAATAGCCATCTCCAATGGCTACGAAATTGTAACCCCACGAGATAAGTTTCGAGGGAGAGCGACGCTTCAAAAGGAACGGTTTAGCCAAAACAAAGTCCCGTTTATCTTGCCCTTCATTAGCGATAAGTGCAGCGATGAAGCGATGCTTAAGAAGGGCAAATCTAGAGGAATCGGTAGCGAAAGATGAAATACCACCGAATACTCTTCGTCGCCAGACAGTTCGTAACCGCTTGTATGACCGCCTGAGTGAAACACAAAATTGCGTGACCTACCCTAATGGCAGAGACGGTGACTGCATGAGTTCAGGTACGATATACCTGATCTCTTGTGGTACTTGCGGAGACGAATATATCGGCGAAACGGGCAAAGCTTTATGTATCCGCATAAAAGAACACCTAGATAGCAAACGAAAAGCAAGACAAGGCACACCACTAGGCACGCATAGGATACAAAAGCACAGCGGAGACGATACCAAAAGCAATGGAAAGATCCCGCTTAAATGATTTATTGAAATCTTACGGCAAGAAACCAAAACAGAAATCCCAGCATTGGAAATAAGCAACGTTAACAATGTATAAAAATAACTGATTTTAACTGTTTTAGTACAACAGCTACAATCCGAACTCGATATTTTCTCTACAGCATAGCATAAATACACATACCCAACTTACTTTTCGTATTAGGTTTTGGATAGGTGGAATTACTACTATCCAATCGCGATTGTTTTGCAACAGTACTACTTTCCTCCGCCGCTGATAAAGCATCATGTACTGCCAAACGTTTTCTGAAATTACAACTGCATCTATCCTTACATTTCAGGAAAACTGCATGCTTTGAGTACTGGGAACGAGCAGAAATTCAAAAATATTCGGATTCGGGAGTGAAATTCACACTTCTCATGGCTTCCAATACATGAAAATCTAACACGATGACAAAGAAGCCACCTATAATTGCAGTTAGGAACCCATCGCATGTTCAAATCCATATCTTGCTTCCCATGTTATATATGGAGCACAATGACACACCTTGTCACCACTTGTGGAATGATTACTGACACACGCTTTGATCACCTCTTAAACAGCATAATAACCCCTATATCATGTTTTTCCGACAATGGCTTTTTCAATAAGAAATGGAGGAAGGAAGCCACCAAAATTAAAATGTCTCTCACATTAAAAAACGCCATTTTGAAAGACAAGATTTTCATTTTTTCCAAAAATTGGTGAAACATTACACGTTTGTGTGATTTTGCGTCAGACTACTGCCCTCATAAAAGACATTAGATACAGCTTAACCTACAGATCCGTGGAGCTACAACCGTTCGGATTGTAATATGTAGTGAAAGGATATTCATATGGTTCAATGCATAAATTGTATATGTATATACGCGTATATGTGTACGCACAAATAAGGGGGCTGGCAATGGGACAGCGACTGGCACCTAGCCTTGCCACTGCGCTTATGTCTAGAGCGAAAGCCCCCGTTCTCGATCTCCGGCCGCTACTCTACTGCACATATATAGACGATTGTTTTGTCGTCTTCTCTACACAGGAGGAGATGGGCAAATGCTTTGAACTATTGAACGAGCAGTCAGCGTACATCAAGCTCACCCGGGAGAAACCGAAGGACGACTGGCTCCCGTTTATAAATGTTCAAATTAACTTGTCAAGTAGCGGTTACACGACAAAGTGGTACCGAAAACCAAGTAACAAAACCATCCTGGTTCACTCCCTTTCTTGTCACCCTTCACACACAAAGAGAGCGCTTGTGAGAAACATGTTTCAAACAGCCACCTCTGTATGCACAAGTAGGGAACTAAGGGAAGAATGGCGCGACTTGGCTCAGCAAATAGCCATCTCCAATGGCTACGAAATTGTAACCCCACGAGATAAGTTTCGAGGGAGAGCGACGCTTCAAAAGGAACGGTTTAGCCAAAACAAAGTCCCGTTTATCTTGCCCTTCATTAGCGATAAGTGCAGCGATGAAGCGATGCTTAAGAAGGGCAAATCTAGAGGAATCGGTAGCGAAAGATGAAATACCACCGAATACTCTTCGTCGCCAGACAGTTCGTAACCGCTTGTATGACCGCCTGAGTGAAACACAAAATTGCGTGACCTACCCTAATGGCAGAGACGGTGACTGCATGAGTTCAGGTACGATATACCTGATCTCTTGTGGTACTTGCGGAGACGAATATATCGGCGAAACGGGCAAAGCTTTATGTATCCGCATAAAAGAACACCTAGATAGCAAACGAAAAGCAAGACAAGGCACACCACTAGGCACGCATAGGATACAAAAGCACAGCGGAGACGATTTTGATATAAAAGTCGCTATCCTCGCACGAGATACTAAAACACCGACGCGCAAACTCCTCGAGGCTTTTTGGATAAATGCCAATAATCCTACAATAAATAGCAGGGAGGAATGCCCGAGATCACGCATGATCTCGCCCCTTACCTTCGTATCGATCGTTCGTGGGGGTGCTGGAGTCGTCATCCATATGTGACTCTGAGCGGCTGTTCTTCCTCGGTGGAAGACAGATGAAAAAAGTGGTGGATATTTTCGAGAAGTCGTAGATCTTGTGATTATCGCTCAGATTTTCATCTTTCTGTTTGTGCTATTGAAGTGTTTGACCTAGTAATTTGCGTATTGGTTTAGCCTTCCAGGCTCTGAAGAAGGCGATTCTGCCGAAACGTCAGCTACGATTGTGTTGTATGTGTGTTATTGCATGGAAGTAAACGTATGCTGTTTATGCAACCTCGCGATTGCTAAGAGAGAAAACGACGAATTCATAATCCAATGCCCAGGTTATTAGAAAGTCGATCCTGGGTACTATTATAAATTGTATAGTCCGAAATCGTAAGAAGAATTACATCAAAATCAAGAAAGCCTAAAATTCATTAGCCACACTAATCATGCAGGACCACTTTCCACTTTCGACATAGTAAATAAAGTTCCCTCCCAATGGTTTACCGCATTGCCGTGGCTGGAAGGTGTTAATAGGTGTAGGGCTGAGACGTACATCTGGGGATTCATCCCCTCAGCAGGATCTCCCAAGCGGAGGAATCCGGAATTTCCATTAGGAAATTCAGCTAAGAGTAAACCAGTATCAGGATCCACCACCGTCCAGATATCAAACTAGTCGCGTAGTAGCAAATCTCCCTCTGATCCACAAGAGTGGTGACTACCTATGGTGGTGACGATCTGGGACTGACTTCGGCTAAGCTGACCTGGCGACTCCAGGGAACCACAATAGCTAAACCATCAAAACTCTGAGAAAATGGAAATTATGCTGGGGCCCGCACAACCAGTGAAGATGGCCCATCCACGTATCCAAAAAAGCAAATGAAGGTTCCAGCAGTTTTAGTAATAATACAATAGAATTTTGAATAGCAAATCATTAAACCTTCAATACTTTACCAAAACTCTCAAGTGCGCTATAATTGACAAAAGCTTCATTAAAGAATGAAGATAACGAGAAAAATGTGCCAAAACTGCCTCTTCCTTCAAACAACATTCAACATTAGCAATTTTTCATAAATATTTCTAGTACGCTTTAAAACAGAATAAAGAGTAGTGAACTTACTGTCGCAATTCCGAAATGCCCAACGATTTTTCCTTGTTGCCTTTCTCCGTTTTCTCATGGAGGTGATTAACACTCTTTCCCTCATTTCTTTCTTTCCGTTCTTCCCCTTTTTTGTCTCTCCAAAGCTGTCTCTTAGCAAGATTTTTATCCACTTGCAGGTCAACACTTAAAATCTAAATAGAAGAAGTACATCTCATCACAAATAGAATACTATATCTTGGACGTAGCCTCTGACTTACCTTTGCGACAGCAGTTTCATTAGCTTGCGGTCTCGGTTTCCTCAAAACGGTGTGGATGTGCGACTGTCTATGCTTGAAAAAACAAATGCTCACAAAATGAGGATAAATTTATAAAAAGCTTTCCGAGTGCTTAACTACCTCTAGAATAGATTTAAGCCTTGTTTCCTGTGCTTCGCGATGAACTGGATCATTATCGAAATTGCTTAAAAACAATCTAGAATCTTTTCACATGCACAACATTCATCTTAAACTTAGAAAAGTGCTAAATAACGGCCATACAAATATACCACTGAATACATACTCAACAATCAAAGTTGGATTGAGTTTAGCCGTCGGCGGAACACTAACATCCAGAATTGGAACCTTATCTGTAGAGTCCCAAGTATTTGCATCAACCTAAACAATAATAATTATTTCAAAACAAAAAATGCACAGTTATCGAGATATTTCGACAATTTTCGACCTTTGGGAGGGTCAACTAAAAGTGTTCAACGTTTTCATAATTATTTGGAATAGAAGCTAAAAAAGCTCGACGTTGATCAAACCCTGAAAGATGCACCATGTATCCTACTCCATTAATCATTGTTGGAGGTGACTGAATGCACATTTGCGATCTACAATGACTCGCCGTGGCCTACCGATGAATTGAGCCAGTGCTGTTACCCTTGCAGACAAGTCTGGTACCAATTTGACGTGGAAGGCTTGGTGAGCCTGGGACGTGGAGATCGATCCCGTGCATATTACAGGGCACCTATGAAAACCGCTCCACACGCACCCCATTAGTTTGGAATACTATGAAAATAAAAGCATAAGAACGACTACAAAGTGATATTTCTATGAAACAGAGAGTAACAGTGTCAAAACTTGAAATCAACTAACATGAATGGATTTCCGTGCTAACTCGTTTGTAAGAAATACGAACAGCTGCGTAATATTTAATCTCACAACACCATCACCTTCTATTCTTGCCATGTAATCGAACACTTCTTTCGGTATGCGAACAATTTTTCGCTAAAATATACCGTAATACAGGGTTCATACACTATTAAGGCTTCACCTGTACCTTATAATTTCTCCGCTTCTTGGATAGCTCGTGCTCTTCGGAAGTAGGCGTGTCCAACTCATCACCATCACTGCATTCATCAACTACGACGATGTCATCATTGATTTCATCTTCTAGCGCTGACTTCATGAAATCAGAGTGCTCCTGGAGAAAAAGAAAAATTGAAAGCGGCCCGAGACGGCACTTCCAAAATAAAAGTCAAATTTCACAACTCTACGTCAATTTTTAAAAAACGAGCAAGATTGTGTGCCGTATTCGTCTGCTTCGTTTTGGGAAACCGGACTCATAATCTTTGATCAAGAATATTTGTATTATAAAGCATAAACAAGGGCGCGTGTGGCGCAGTGGTTGGAGGCGCCACTGCGACACGCACGTGGAATCGATTCCTGCGCCCATGGCCTATCCTTTTATAAAGGATATAAAGGATCCTTTTATAAAGGATAAACGATAAAGCTCTCGGCGTTGATCAATCCCTGAGGGATGCGCCATGCATTCGACTTCATTAAGCATCGTTGGAGGTTATTGAATGTATATCTGGCCTTTACAATGACTCGCGGTGGCCTGCTGATGTATCGAGCCAGTGCTGCTATCCACCCAGACTAGTCTGGTACCAATTTGCCGACCCCGGAGGGATGGAAGGCTTGGTGGGCTTGGGTCGCCCGGATCGATCCGTGTATTATAGGAGCCTCCGACCACTACCCGACACGTTCTTTAAAGAATATTTGTATTAAGGAAATAAAAATATTGAATACATCCACAGGCCACAGAAGATGCTCTCTTGCATCATAGTTGGCCGATACTTGTACAAAGTTTATTGTTGTTTCCTTTCTGAAAAAAACAGAGCGAGAATTTAATGGAAGAACACGACTACCTTAATGATATACACTCTATTAGGCTTCTCTTCATGCACTGCGTCCTCAATAGCCTTCAGAGCGGACGATTCGCCATTTTCCATAGGACGCTTGCCCATGACTTTCGTAAAGACATCATTTTTCCGTTCAAATATTCCCCCTGCATCCCGAATAATGGACACAGATTCAGCGATCTGAAAAATAGACCATTTAAAAACAGAAAATTCATAACTGGCTTACAGGGTCCGAAAGAAGCGCCACCTCCTTCACAAGGTCATCCTCATCGACAATCATTAGACTCGACAACTCTTCAGACATAAAGGATCCTACACGTTGGTATAACAGCTTATACCACTTCAGTACGATAAGGAATACGTCTAAATTTCAAATAAACTTCAAACTTACCTTATGTTCAGGTTAAAAAAGAATATGAAAACGGAATCATTTATGACCTTAAGCCGGTTCACAAGACAGTAGAGGAAGTCCCAAAGAGGTAGCTTATAAATAACAAGCATATATGATATATATGTATACATTAAGATTTTATAGTACTAGTAATGTGTACATATGTACAAATAGCACGCAAATTTGAACTGGAGAAATAACAAAAGTTTTCCAAGGATATCCCGGATTGCTTCGAATGCTACCTAGTACAATGCAAACTATGGATATCGATCGTGCACCAGCCTAGAAGCAAAGCCATCAACGAACTATGAAATCGTAAATGAACGGAGAAAACTCAGCAAAGGTAACCTCCAACGGTTTTACTTCCATAGAAATCACGAGTGATGGGGAAGCACGACTTGTTTACGGACAGAGGATATTACCCAATATCGGGGATACCGTAACCCTTAAATGCAGATTCCACATCATTCTCGGTGTGGCATCGTTCGGTGGTCTTTTCGCTACTTTTCCGCGTTATTCCGTCCGCATTTAGTAATTACTGTCATATTTTTGCTAGGGATATGTTAAGCCTATTTTTTTTGAGCGTCTTTTGCTGTTTATTGGTTAGCTAACGGTTCATTGATTTGGAGAATATGAATCCTCTTCTCTTACTCTTCTTCCCCTTCGCTTTTTTCCTTCTTCAAAATATTCTCTTCTTTTTTCTTGCTGATGAGACATTGCTTCCGGTCTGAAGATATGGACAACGACAATCTATTTGGTGGAGATCTGAGTGACAGCAGTTGTGATGAAGAAGTGGAATTCGAGCGTACAAATGAAGTCGAACAACATCCAGTGGTCAAAGATGAGAAGTGTGTTGTTTCCTTTTACGATAGCCACTTTTACCTTATTAGATTACGAGTTTGCAGACCCGACATCTCACACTCCAAGGTGTCTCATACTCTGTATGATGAGTCCTCAAACGGCGGGATGTCAATCTTACATGGTCTGGATGACTCTCAAGCTCCAAGTGCGGCCGGAGTTAATAAGAGAAAGGTTTGCCTCTTGATTCGGTCACGCTTTTTTCTTCTTTAGAGTTCTTCTCCGTAATTTTTCTCAGGCTACCTCTCCACCAGATTGTGGAGGTGGGGATACGAAACGAGTGAAATCAGATAATCATCTTTGTGATTCGACTTCTACAGCTGATTTTCAAGAAGCTCTGAGTCTTCTTAATGATCCCACATCGGGTAAATGGATCAATACTATAAGTAGTTTGCTTTCTGGAAGCTTTATTTGGATGTTTAAGAGTCGGAGCCAGTTCTCGGTTGGTTTTTTTTAGTAGACAGTTTGTTTACTTGACACTTTTCTAAGTAGTTTTTTTTAAAGATTTCTTTGCTACCCCTTCTACATCTGCGACAAAGAAGATATTGAAAGACAAGTGCAAGACTGTCCAATTCAAGGTAGTATTTTTTCTTTGTTGTATCGCAGGCCTTTCGTTTAGCTGTTTGAATCCATCACATGTCGAGGTTACCCTGTTCTACTATTATATGTAATGTCGAAAGAATGAATCTAACTGCGAACATGGGTTTACTTCCCTTTGGCATAATGGAATAGCAGCGCAGTGGTCGGAGGCGCCCTGCAACACACACGTGGAATCGATCCCACGGCCCACCAAACCCTGCATCCCTCCGGGGTCGGTAAATTGGTGCCAGACTTCTCTGCGAGGATAGCAGCACTGGCTGGATACATCTCCAAGCCTCCGCGAATCATTGTGAAAACTAGATGTGCATTCAATTACCCTCAACGATGTTTGGTGAAGTCGAATGCATGGCTCGTCCCTCAGGGATCTAAAAAGGCAGAGTTTATGTATGGTAGATAACCGAACGTTCTTTGTTGAACATGGTCTTTGAGTACTAATGGTCTTTATTTCAAGTCACTCATTTACTACGACTCTAGATATTTGTTTAAAACTGAAACGTAAATGCTTTAGTAGTAGGGAGTCACAAAGATGGCTTCGTGCCATTTGCTAAATATAGAGCTAAGTCCCGTGTTGGTGATTTTTGAAGTTATTTCAGAAAGAAAAAGACGTGCGGTTTATTAATGATATGTCACCACCTGAAAAGTCATCTTCAGTTCCAGAAAAGGCTCCTGCTCTTGCTTCTAAAGGTGAACAGGAAGAGGTGGGACGTAATGATGAGATCTCATTCTTTTTTTTCCTCATTCTTACCATTTTCTTCAATTTTGAGGATGTATAACGTATTCCATAGCTCTCGATTTAACCCAAGGGTGTTGTTTTTTTATCCACTATAGATGTTGCGGTTGAACTAGTTGTGAAAATTTATTATTTAATGGTTACAGGATGATACTCTTCCTATCAAGCCACTCAATGAAGAGGACGAGCTACTACGACTTAAGATGCAGGTGGGTTCTTTGACTTCGTCCAATTAAGCAGTGCCTTTATTCATATGCAGTTGCTGTTCATAAAAATGCTGAGATATCAGTTCTTTTTCTAATATGTTAGAAAATTTAATGATTGTTCTTGTTTTCAGATCCTTATATCGAATTTTTCTCAGGAGCAACTCAATAGGTACGAGATGTATAGGAGGTCAGTACAGTTGCTTTTCTTTATTACTATGCGATACCCATACCATTTCAGGTGGCATATAACTCTGGCATTTTACGGCAAACGTCTGTTGACCAGACAATAATTATAAAATATAGAAGCTTTGTACTTTCACCAAGAAATCCGTACTATAATAAACCGGTATTATATTTTGCTGTTTTTCTAGAGACCTGATTAAAGATCGTTAAGTGTTTTGTAATGATTATTTGAGAGTCACTTGAAGAAAAAAGTGGTGTGGTTGGAAAACACTGGTCGAATAGAGTTGGAGTTAGATAAAAGAGTTAGTATTTTGAGCCGACTTGTGAAGGTGTTTTTAAATATTCATTAACTATTATAGGTCATCCTTTCCAAAATCCGTAATTCGTCGTCTTATCCACCAATTTACTGGTGTCAATGCAGGCCAGAATGTTGTTATTGCAGTTGCTGGACTTGCTAAGGTGCAGAGACTTTCTCAGATTTTGTTTATTTATTAACATGACTAAGAATAACGTATTGTGCGAATATCAGCACTTCTCTTGTTCGATTCCTTGTCTTGCATCTGTCATTCGCTTGTCTGGTACGGGGTATCCCTAGCTTGATACCCTAGGCCCCTCTTCCAGTAACACTGTGTTGCGCTTCATTCTATTTATTTAGCGTCCAGGTTACTGATATTAACATGAAGACAAAAAGAATTTCAAAACCTAACACGAACTCTGTTGTTAATTGTCCTCTTCACTGCAAAATCTATGCTTTTGTATTCTGCTCTTTCTTTCTGCCTAGGTGTAGAGTTTTCGTTCACGATATCGACTTCTTGGTCTGCTCGTCCATATTTGGAACCTATAGATTTATCAGAGGATTGAAACCAGGCAGCATTGGTTACTTTTGGGTTGTCTGTTTTTTTATAATGTTGTAAGAACGGTGTCCTCAGCTGGAAGGTAGCATGGCTTTCTGGAGAGTGTTCATAAATAATTTCGAGAAAATAGTATCGGTTCGTCAAATCACTCTACATCAGCGATTCGTTTTAGAGTTATGATATCTTGGCTGCGAAGTCTTCATAGTGTTTATGAAAGGTCTTTATTTACTGATTAGGGAGACCGTAGTTGTCCAGAGATTCTATATCTGGTTATATCTGAACAATAACACACTGTTCTGTAATTCTTCGTATTCTCGTTGAGAAACCAGGCAGCATTGGTTACTTTTGGGTTGTCTGTTTTTTTATAATGTTGTAAGAACGGTGTCAGCTGGAAGGTAGTATGGCTTTCTGGAGAGTGTTCATAAATAATTTCGGGAAAATAGTATCGGTTCGTCAAATCACTCTACATCAGCGATTCGTTTTAGAGTTATGATATCTTGGCTGCGAAGTCTTCATAGTGTTTATGAAAGGTCTTTATTTACTGATTAGGGAGACCGTAGTTGTCCAGAGATCGCCTACTACTCACTTGAACGGCAAGGAAAAATCTTTCCACAAAACAGTCAGCGACGGAATCCTTTTATGTGAATGCCTGTTTCCTACCTGCGCCACCTCAGAAAATTCCAGGCTATATTTTCTCTTCGTCTGTAGTTCTCACTATTCTGGTCTCACAACTTAAAACAGGTTTCTTGTCCAAGGCTTTTTACGATGGCCACACAAATACTAATTTCTTTCTAGTAAGGGGCTATTAAATTTGAAAATTACTAAAGATTGTTTTGTACTTCCTGCTATTGTAACTGTACTGGTTTATACGCTATTGTGTAAATATTTTATGGTGTACAGAGATGATTGGAATGAAAAATTTAGCTGTAATTGTGTTCTATTTTTTGGTGTCAATACCACGGTTTAATACTTCCCTTGACGGTTCTGTTCGTATTGTTGGGACATTAGTGGTTTGTTAACGTCTAGCCGTTCAAACAGTGACTTATCAATTCGACTGGTTGTAACAGCCATAGAGGCGCGTGAGGCGCAGCGGTCGGAGGCGCCCTGCAATATATAAGGGGTCTATCCCTCCACTCCCACCCTTTTTCCCCCATGTTTCGCCAAGACTTCCATTCCTCCGAAATCGGCAAATTGCTACCAGACTTGTCTGGGAAGATAGCAGCGCGGGCTCGATACATCGGTAGGCCACCGCGAGTCAGTGTAAAGGCCAATGTGCATTCAATAACCTCCAACGATGCTTAATTAGAATGCATGACGCATCTCTCTGGGATAGATCAACGCCGAGAGCTTCATCCTTTTTATAACATTCAGGTTCTTTCTTTTTCAGAATGGGCGCTTTTGAAAGTGAAAGTGCACTACATAGCTCAATCGCTTCAGTATTCTGTGCTTTCAGATGAGTGGAACGGTGTTTCATGGTGTACCCACTGTTCCTACTCCTCGGTTTAGTACGTTTACAACAGTTGTAGATCCTCCTGCACCTTTACCTGACTTCGTATCCAATATGAAGATGCATCCCACAACACCAACTAATCGACAGGTTGTTCTAAAGATTGCAAACTTTGCTTCGATTTTTCCATCATCGGTAATCACGAAGCTTTACTTGTGACCGGAGATGTGCTTCATTCCAGGTTGCAGTTCCGTACCCTTCTGCAAATGTCCAGATTGCGCCTGTTGTCTTTGAGAATACAAATTCTATACCTAATTCTATACAAAAAACCGCCTACTACTCACTTGAACGGCAAGGAAAAATCTTTCCACAAAACAGTCAGCGACGGAATCCTTTTATGTGAATGCCTGTTTCCTACCTGCGCCACCTCAGAAAATTCCAGGCTATATTTTCTCTTCGTCTGTAGTTCTCACTATTCTGGTCTCACAACTTAAAACAGGTTTCTTGTCCAAGGCTTTTTACGATGGCCACACAAATACTAATTTCTTTCTAGTAAGGGGCTATTAAATTTGAAAATTACTAAAGATTGTTTTGTACTTCCTGCTATTGTAACTGTACTGGTTTATACGCTATTGTGTAAATATTTTATGGTGTACAGAGATGATTGGAATGAAAAATTTAGCTGTAATTGTGTTCTATTTTTTGGTGTCAATACCACGGTTTAATACTTCCCTTGACGGTTCTGTTCGTATTGTTGGGACATTAGTGGTTTGTTAACGTCTAGCCGTTCAAACAGTGACTTATCAATTCGACTGGTTGTAACAGCCATAGAGGCGCGTGAGGCGCAGCGGTCGGAGGCGCCCTGCAATATATAAGGGGTCTATCCCTCCACTCCCACCCTTTTTCCCCCATGTTTCGCCAAGACTTCCATTCCTCCGAAATCGGCAAATGACAGAAAACTAGCTGAGAGATAGGCGAAATGAACGACCCGTATGGTGTGGTGGTGAACGCGTTATTCCCTGGAAAGGGTAATATTGAGTTCGATCTCCATCTCAGACACCTGCGATCAGGAGTTTTACAAATATCTCAGCATCGTTTATTCACATCTTCATGAACGTTTTGCATTATTGCTATATAGGCCTGCGATTCCATTTATTGAAAACTAAAATTAACATGTTTTTTGGTGCAACTATGGGATACTGCCGGTCAGGAGCGGTATAGGCACTCAATTGTGGCTCATTACTACCGCAATGTCAATGCAGTAGTGTTCGTTTACGATGTGACATGGTAAGAGCTAATCTTCACGAAAGGACAATAATTAAGCGATACTGGGTATTTTTTCAACGTAGGAAAACCACAGGGTCACTTTTAGTTTTGTTTCTATGACCGATTTTTGTGTTATTTCATTGAAAAGATGGTGAATTGAGACATAAATGTGAAATAATTGGTTGGTCTTCATAGTTTACGAGGTCAGCGCTGCAATATTGATAACGAATAACAACATCGATGGATTCTCCACGTAATCTGCGACAGAGTTACAGCCTATTTAGCCCATCGTCGTTCGCATCGCTTCGGTCTTGGATTACAGAATGTGAGAAAAACGGATTGACTGCAGACTCGGATGTGCCACGAATTCTTATCGGAAACAAATGCGATCTGAAATCTTCAAGCACTGCGCATGTTGACACGGATGCTGCTCAGGTGAAGACAATTTCCTTCTCCTCCGAAGTATTTTTAAAGAAAAAAGAGCTTCACTATTCAATTTAATAATGAAAGCTTGAGGAAAAACCGTTCTGTTGTTGAGAAGTATTACGCGTACAGAACATATTTTTTCATATTCCCTTCGTATAGCCATAATGATGCTGAGATATTTGCAAAATTCCGGATTGCTGGTGGCTACGGTGAGCGACGAACACACCATTACCCTTTTTGGAGGCTAACGCGTTCACCACCGCACCGGTACACCCAACTCAGTGGACGACTTTCGTGCACGTGAACGCCCTTCGTTTCGCTTGTCCTTCAACTGGCTTTCTATGTACTAGTGCCACTAGCACGTGAACGCCCTGTAGTTCATTATGGCTAGCAGTCATCCGTTAACGGGTCTTTTCACACAATTTTTTAATTTCCATAAAATAAGTGTTATTGCTTGCCTAGCAACATATTTCAGATTTTCGCTGATCATAATAATATGGCACTTTTCGAGACATCAGCAAAGGCGGATTCTGAAGCAGATCATGTAGAGTCTATCTTTCTAACTCTACTTCATAAACTGCAGCAGAGCAAGCCGATGCATGTACAAAGTGAGGAGGAACGGCAAGCGAAGGTATATTTTAAGTATAATGTTTTTGCTCTTTATTACTGTACTAATTACACTACCCATGTGGTATTTCTTACATTATCTATGCTTGCTTTTTTTTCCTCTCATGGCATACAAACCATCTTTCTTAACTACCATTCAGAGTTTTGTTGGACGTTGGTCCTGATTTAATCGTTCTAAGCTTCTAACATGTTTCCCAATGATTTTTGCTGACTGCCCCAAGAGTCCAATTCCATTTTTTTACAATCGCGAAGTGCAGCTCATTTTCGCCCTGCAGCCCGATCCATGGATCTGCTATCTTCCTTTTCTGTTTTTCTATTTTTTACGCACCCGCTGTTGTCTTTCATGTTTTTTCCGTACTTTTTGGAACATATTGATCTCTTACGTTCAATGGGAAAAACTTTTAACCCTTCAGATACAATGTTGCTGACATTTGCTTGTCGGTTTTCAACATCACCTTTACCTGCCGTCCCACCGACCATCGGATGACTGGAGCCGGCACTAGAAAATCTTCCGTTTCTCCCTGTCGCGTGCAAGAGTACCTGGGCTCGTTCTGCTCGCTCTAGAGACTAGCAGAGTATCGTATCATTCTTCTATGGTGTAAATGAAGGACTATGAACATCGTTCGATGGCCTTCTTGCAGAACATTTAACTTCCCGAGGAGACCAATCACTATAGGCTTTGGTTCCTCTGTTGTTGTTCATATGCATTACGTCTCTTGTCCATTTCATCTTTGACAGGATGGCATATAGAGCGATCGAGAATCGAAAAGTTGTCCACTGAGTTGGGTGTACTTTATTTTCTTCACATCCTCGATGCTCCTGTAAGTTCTCTGTTCCACTCGCTTCCTCCTGCTCAGTTCCGGAGCTAAGTCGTTCACCATGTTGATTTCCCAACATTTTTATGGAATTCAGTGTAGTCCAATATTTCCACAAGGGTTATCAAGGTCGGCAGGCATTCGTTTTGCCTGGTTAATCTTGGTGGTTATAAGCTTTTATCCTTTTATAATCTTGGTGTTGTAAGGACGATATCATCAACAAAGCTAAAATAATGTAATTGCCGTTTATCGATTTTGACTATCATGTTGTTCTAGTCCATTGCTCACAAGACGTTCTAAAGGGTGGCTGTAAATAATTTTTACGGGATGGTATCGCCGAGCCTAATTCCTATTTTGAATTCGACGTTAATATCGTCGTAGAATGATATTTTGTTGTGAAACCTCTATATAGTTCACGAAGAGTCACATATATACATATACATATATATGTATATATATATATATATACATACATAGTATACATACCGGGTACATACAGTACAGTGTATGTTGCGAAATATAACTTGTACAATGCTGAGATATTTGCAGAACTCCATAAGACAAAAAGACACCTCCGGTCCGGAGTTTTGCAAATATCTCGGCGTTGTACAAGTTCTATTTCGCAGCATACCCTGCCATTAAAAGAAAAGGCAGTAAGTAAAAATGGTCAAGTCTTGTTTATGTTTATTTCTTCATATAAGGACAAAACGACGTGGCTATTGAAGAGATCCACGTAGTAATCGCAGGTGGCTTTCTCCGTTGCCTTTCTGGAAGCGATAACTATTCTACATGGGAGTCGGAGTGCATTCGTCATGGGTTCTTAATAAACGAAGTTTTGATGGGCTTTTCGAATGCACTTCCTATGCAGCTTCGACCATAACAGCTGCTTTCCTCTCTTTAAGATCTTCTTTTATCGCCTGTCTGCATTGTTTTGCAAGTTCGAACGTGAGTTGGCGGTTTCCTGTAGCTCGTTCGGTTTCACGCTGCCATATCAGCTCGAGTGTTTCTGGAGGCAGATGTCTCTTGGTGACTTTCTAACGTTTACCTTCCGTAGTGCCAATGTGGCAATGTTGGATAAGACCTTCGTATTACTCGTCGACGTTATCAAAAATGGCCAATAATCTTTCCTAGAGATGACTAGCGACCTTAAGAAGTTTTAGTTTATGGTGTTTTTGGGAGTCCTTTTTTTGGAATTTAGCGGCTTTTTCTCACTTTCGCGTGAAATGAAATCTAACACAAAGGAGACGATGGTCTGGTCCCGTTTGAAATCTCGAGACAATATTGACATTGCTTGAGTAAAATCTTTGATTTACTGTGATGTGGTCTATTTAGTTATGGTACTCTCCATTGGGAGATTCCCACGTCCAGCGTCGAGGGTGGGGCTTTTGGAATTGCGAGTCACCATGGATGGTCTTGGTCGTGACGACAAACTCAGAGAGCCGCTCATCCTGTTCGTTCCGTTCTAATCCGTGGCTCCCAATATGACGCTTTTCTTGGTCCAATCTTGGCATTGAAATCTCCAATGATGGTCTTGAAGAATGTATGGTCTTCTCTGTAGAACTTCATCAAGCCCCTATAAAACGCTTCGTCTTTTTCTTCGTCGTAGTTTGGTGATGGCACGTAAACGACGAAACAAAGCCGGTGTTAATCCACATTTCTTCAATCGTAAACTTCGATTTGAGTTGTTAGTTGTTAGAATGAATCGATGTTCATGGACAAATTCCTGTTGACGAGAACACCGACGTCGACGCACTTCTCTACTGTCCCATTTTCCGGGAAACAGTTCTCTGTTGTCATAGGCGACGTTGAATAGGTGGTTTCTTCCCGTCTCGGTAGCCTTTCCTTACTCCTACCCAACGCTAGTGTATCGGCGGCTTTTTCGGGGTG